>VZRX01015982.1:62851-171654 GCA_013398075.1 Notiomystis cincta | reverse complement strand
TATATATATATATATACACTTTAGTCCTCAGAGCTTCCCCTAAAGAAAACTAAAACTGCTTCTTAAAGCCCCTGGAAGTTTGGAGTTAAACTTAAGGCAAGACATGAGGAAAATTACTTAAAGGCTTAAACAAGGCAAGACATGAGGAAAATTAATGATAAAGGAAAAAACAGGACAGTGTGCATGTACTGTTATTTCTCCAATAACCTCAGCTTAACAAGGTTAGAGATGAAACTCAGCTAATCATTGTACATTTTTCTTATTTAAAAAAAAAAAGGAAAGTTCTTCACAAAACCATGGGAATTAATGTAACTGGTTTCAGTAAATTAAGGAAATCATGTGTGGCATTCTTTTGTGGAAAAAAAAATCCCTTTGCTTTTCCTTAGCTCTCCATTTTCAGCTCTACACTTTGAAATACCATGTGGATCATATCTAATTAAATGTGGGCTCCTCTGATAAAGCATTTTTGCCTGGATTTAGATAGCAGCAATCTGTAGCTGATGTGATCAGCTCTTCCAGATCTGCACCAGACACGATGTGTCCTGGAAGGCACAGAGGGCTGGGACTGTGAGAACTTCATTTCAGCTCCCAACTGGACAACTTGTACCCAGAATGGTTTTTGTCTGCCCAGTTTGGGTTTTCCCCAGCTGTGAAAGAACTTCTCCAGCTCTGGGTGCTGCTGGGTGGCTGAAATATGGTAATTAAGGTGCTTAGATGTGTCTGTGGACAGATAAGTGAAAAGAGAATTAAAACTCTTAATTTCATTAATGTCTCAGTCTTTAACTGCCTCTCCACACTAATAAATGTTGGAAATATATAATGCACTCACATCATGTTGTCTTTCAAGCAAATGTTAAAAGAACCACAGTAACCAATTTAAAATATGCATGAATACATATAGCTTGTTTACATTGGTAAACCCAGTCTGTTTGTACTAGGAAACATTTTTAGCAAATAATTTTATTTATAACTCCTGTGCAAGCATTCCAGACAGAGGTGGTCTGTAAATTCCAGAAGACTCTATTTAAAAGGGAATTCTTCAACTAAAAAATGAAACTAATAATAACTCCTTGAGGTGCTAGATACCAAGTGTTAATCTTTGGAGAAATGAACTCAATTTTGTTTTGACACTAAGATAATGCTCTACATTTTCACTGTGAAAGCATTATCTATCCCTGCTCTCCCTACCCCAATAAAGTTTTACAAGCAATAAAAAGGCCTGGAATCAGCTATTTTCCTGCTGTCAGAGGTTTCCTTTTGATGCCCACCGACAGAAACCTCCCTGGTGAGTTTTGCTAGGGGCACTTTGGTGCCACTTCTCCATTCCTGTGTTTGGTCTGGGCTGCAGAGGGGTGCAAGGCACTGGGAATGGCCCACTGCTTACAGGGAACCATGTGCCCAGGCAGGAGGGAACGCAGGTTAAATCTGCATTAGAAGAGCTGCTTGTTGTGCCCTTGGCTTCTCGTGGCTCGTTCCCCTCAGAGGGTGGCAGCCTTGTGCCCATGGCCAGGTGCTGCTGTCTGCCCCAGGTGCCAAAGCAGGAGCTTGGAACAGGATTCTCTACGTCTAAAATGACCCTGGAGACAGGGAACTCCCACTTCCTACCCCAAATAACTCCCTGGGGGATGATCCAGTTTGTTCTGAGCCAAGCACCGAGTCTTTTCTAACTGGTGTAGCTCTCCTACTAAAGCAGCAATTAGGAGAAACACTGCCAATTAGCTAATTGCATTTCTCACAGCTGCCTCAGTACAGATTGCCTTATATGTCATAAACTTCTCCATGGTTTATAAATGACTTATCTCGGAAGCACTTTTTATAAGCAATGTGTTCATTTATATTTTAATTCCAGGAAAGTTGTTGGCTTTCCTGTCCCAGCCCGTGTAGAACAATGCACCCATCCAGATTTCCTCAAGGGGTTTGCTAGCCCTGTGCTCACAGAGACCTGAGCAAGAGCCACAGCACCCTCCAGCTCAGGAAATAACTCCCAGTTCCCACTGCACACCAAGGAACATCCACAGGGACACATCACCATAAAACCATGTTGTCTCTGCTCTCCTTGAGTATCCACCTCTGCCCACTGCCAGGAGCAGGATATGGCCTGTGAGAGCTGGAATCATCCAAAATGGCAATTCTTCCCTTTTTATGGCTTGAGCTTTTAGCTGGAGTGCACCAGTCATGTTACTCACTTCCTGCCCTTCCTCCTGGAGCCTGTTCCAGGAAAGGAGGAACAATGCACCCGTGGGCACTCCAGTCCTCACCTGGCAGGCCACACAGGGCAGGGGTGGCACGTGGCACTGGGACACTCACTGAGCCTGGGGTGGGCAGGAGTGGTGTGGGAGAGCCTGATCTGAGGGGATGCTCAAGATGATGCTCCTCAGGTTTCCTAAGGTTGATTTGAACTCCCAGGCATCCTCATCTGCCTGCTCCAGTGTGAGAAGAGCTGTGGTGGGGCTGCTGCAGTGTTCAGACTCTGGCATGTTTTTAGGCTGATTTCTGTCCTGCTTCTGCCCATGTTTATTTACACCACTGCACAGGAAGGCTCTTCTCCAGGGACATCTCCCATCCTGTGGCTCCCCATGGGCACAAAGCAGACCTCTGCCATTCCCATTGGCTCCAGCCACTGAGAAAGGCAGAGGGATTGAATTCAATTGCAGCAACAACAACAACAAAATGCTTCCAATAGAGTAAAACAGCCTAAACTTTTTGCACAACAAGCCCAGTCTGTGCTGCAGTCTTATTCCACCCAAAGCAGAGTATAAATTATCTTCCTTTGCTAAATTGTCCACAGATATATTCCTTAATTCCAGGAAGAATTCTCATGATTTCCAGAATTGTACTGCCTAACCTTTTTTACCTCCTTGCACGGTATCTTTTAAATTGCTTTTTATTGGCAAAGACCTTTCTGTTATTTTGTGCGAGCTCAGGTCTTGCCAATGTTTCAGTGCAATTGCTAAGTCCTGCACATACTTAAAATGATAGGCTTGAGCCATCTTTGATCTGAAGCCAAATGGGTTTTAATACAGTTATCTCTTTAAAAGCAGTGTTCCTCCTCCTTCTTTGCTGCTTCACCAAAACAGAGCAGGCAGGAAATTCTTCATCCAGCTTTCATTCACGAGCTAGTTCGTAGTAGTTGTTGTAGACAACCAGATCCAAATCCTGTTGAAAGCAATACAAAAAAATCCCATTAGCTTGCATCAGGCCCAAAGTGCTTTCTGGACCTTTATCTAAGTTTTGGGAATTTCCAAAATAGTTGTAAGGTAACACAACTCCTTGGCTGGCTGAAATTTAACCTTTCACATTTGAGGAGATGGTTCCTGAAGCAGCTGGGTAAAAAGTACTGGAGACCATGCTGAGGTTTCTAAATATTGAATGGAAGGTCTTAATTTGAGACCTGCTCATTAACAGGTGGGGTTTGGCATGTCCCTGTCCCCCTTGGAGGAGGATCTGGGGTTCAGCACAGGAGAACCAGTGCTGGGCCTCCCCATTGTCTTACTCCAGCTGAACTGGAGGGAGGGAAGAGAAGGCACAGGTGATGGTGATGGGGGTGAGAAAGTCTCCTGTTTACTGAAGAAAAATTGCTCAGTGTGAGACAAACTCTTCACTTCTCACTTAATCCAGGCCATGAAGGGACCCTGTGTTAGTGCAGAGCCTCAGCAGCACAGGGCTACCACTCCCCCAGAGGAGAGGGCCTAAGCAGGGGAAAACAGAAGACTCTCCTGAATTTGGGCTTTGCACTAAACTGGGAGAGGTTTTAAATGCCATTGTCAGGAATCAGAGGACAGCAACAATCTGCTCATAGAATGGAAAGGATGTCAAAGGAATGGTTTGCAGAATGGGAAGGAAGAGAAATGTCCTTAAAACCACGGAGTAAGCCCTGGTGTTTGCACTCCCTCACCCCATCAGAGCCCAGACCCTTCTCCTCCCTCATGCAGGTCCAGATTTCCAGGCTTGCAAAGGCTGGAGTTGCTCACATTTTGATTTTTGCTTCAGATGACAAATTCCACTTTATTCCCAGGGTATGTCACTAAATCTCTTGGTGCCACATTCAGAGCGACTTGGCCTTTTCAGACACCCTGTGCTCCAAGGAGAGACATTTGTATGAAAGTCTGTGCACTGCATACAGGCATTTAGTGGGGAGATTAATATTAAAATACTCAGCTATCCAATCAACTTATGAGGTTTTAATGCAATGACTTGAGTCTAGATGTTAGAGTTCACTTAAAGTTCACTGACTATTATGGGACTGATGGTATATAGAATAGCTTAATCTTACCGTGGGAAAACTAAAATCATGTAGGGGAAAATTAGGCAAGACATGGAGGATAAACTCCCATTCCTATGAGAGATACCACGGGACATGCCAAAAAAGGCAGAAAAGGAACCATTTACTTCCAGTGCAGTGGGAAGGATGCTCAGTTACCAACACAGAGTGGACATTTGCCATCCTGCTCTCTTCTGTAGACATTTTGCAAAAGCTGGGAGGGGGAAAAGAGCTGCTTTATGTGTCTTTTCCACACACTCACAATGCAGAGGGGAAACCAGAGATTCAAAAGACTGTTCTGTTTTGCAGGGTAAAGATTCTTGCTTCATTTACTGACAGGACCTCTCTATGCATAAGAGGAGACCTCCCACACCTTAAATTACTGCGCTGAATGGATTTACATTCTGCTTTATCCTCTGCATTCCAGCTCCTGCCCTTAGCCTTGTGATTGTGTGCATGAGGCTCTGCCAGCTGCACATCCCAGAGAGCTCAGGTCACCCCCAGCAAAAAAACACCCAGACCCAAACCCACAGGGAAAAAAGGCTCCTCATTTAGATATATCCTTCCCAAGGGCCACTGTTTCCCTGAGCGAAATTAAACTTGCAGAAGAAAACATTTGAGAGAAAGTTGGAGTTAATGAAAGCTGCACAAGGTTCTTTGGCTTCACTCATCTGGAGAAGAAAAGTATAGCTCTAGGCAAGCAGGAGCTTGTTGAGCTTGAAGAAATGTTACCTGCTTAAAGGCAGGTAAAATCTGGCATAAGCTGTTAATCCATCATTCAGGTTTTTACATGCCAAACTCCTGTAAATGTTTTTCTACCACATCCTGTCTCCTCCTTCCCTGCTGAAAAATAATAATTTTGGAAGAGCATGAATTAGGCCTGTCATTCTTTTTTTTTTCCCCCTTATCCTTGAACTACATCATACAAACTCTCTGTCTCTTAGAGTACTTAGTCCTGCTCTCCTAATCAGCAGGCAAAATTCACCATGACTACAACTTTGAGACTGTGCATTTTCATTTAGAGAAAGCTAATCCTTTCTCCTTTATTCCTGGCCATCATTAAGATGGTGTTTTGGTCAGCTACCAGTGGTCCAGCCCTGGATTTCCAGGAGAGATCCTGACCACGTTCACCCAGGAGGGGAGGGGAAGGGAGAGCGAGGTCGATGTTGGTTTGAGAAATGGGGCAAGGCCAGGTTTGAGTAACCCCAGCCTGTGCACAGCCAAGCACTGACAAAGCAGTGAGCCTCTGCCAAGGCATTATTCTGCTTGAGCAGCCCAGGTTTCAGCACAGCCACAGCACCACAGGTCCCTTGCTGTGCCCATGTTCACTTGGGCAGCACTGATGTTGCATCCCTTGGACCCTCACATCTCCTCTATGTGTGCATACAAATGTATCCAGTCTCCTCTGAGCAAGAGGCAAAATTACTTTCTGTTTTTCTTTTTTTTTTACTATGAATAATACAGATTCTGTGAAGGATTTAGCACCCTGTGTTTGCATAGAGAGGAGTGGGGATGGGCTCCACTGCTCATTGCTTTAAACCTATGCATTATTTTGGGGCCAGTCCCACTTTCTAAGATAATTTCCAGGTTGAGACCAGCACAGTGGCTCTGCAGACATCCCCATGTGATGTCTCTGGCATTACAGGCTCTGCTCCCCTTTGCAGAAGCTCAGTCCCACAGCAGAGGTGCCACCCCGAGGCAAAGGGCAGCCCCCTGTTTCCTGTGCCCCCTCCTGTGGTTATCATCCCTCCACAGGTCCTGCAGACTCCCTGGTTCCCCTCTCCAGATGCAGCCAACAGCTGAAGCACATAACACCTGGACTTTTCAACACAATCCTGCTGGGAGCCAGACACTAAAAGAAATATCAGATCTAACAAAACATCCAAACTCTTTGGAGCACCTGCAGGTCTCTTGGTGGCTCCTTATCATTCCTTGGTCAGAGTCCTCAAGGGGGCTTGCAGCCTCTCCAGCTGCACAGGGCTTTCCCATCAACTCACCCCTCCCTCAGCCTCACTTCTCTTTGCTTAATGTCTGCTCTCCTCTGTGAGGTAACTCTGAAGATAATGTACATTTCTGCCCCATCCTAAGGAGCGTCACTAATCTCTCCCAGTTCCCAAGGATGTGACCTCATATTTAGTGCCACTGTTGCCAGGCAGGCTGGTTTCACTGGGGAACTCCCCAAGAAGAGGCACTTCCAAGTGCTCACATCATCACCCATGTGTAAGGCCTTCTGCCACTATGAGGAAATAAAGACTGCAGAGAAAATCCAAGATTCCCTCATGGAAAATGCAGTTGGCAGAGTTGTGTAATATCCTCAACCTCTTTGGCTTGTCAAGCTGTGCTTCTTTTCCATGAATTTCCCTCTCCCCACAAGTAACAAAGTTATGTATAGCACCTTTTAGGTGGCATTTGACATGTACCATGTCTGTGGAAACAGGAGCTGCCTCCCTGATTTCCTGTTTACTGTGCCACAGCTCGTGGGACACACAATCTCACAGAGGCTCTGGGCACCCACAGAATATTTTCCTTTTAAGATCTGTATGCACAGAAGAGATCATTGACATATTCTAACCTTGGGTCTAACTCAGGACCAAGCTCTCTGGAGTGCCAAGGCAGCCTCCAGAGAGCAATTGAGAGTACCTAAGCCAGAAATCCTAAATTAAGCCATGTGAATGCTTCCCAAAATGCCAAGAACTCCACGCTCAGCACAAGGAAAGATCCCAGCATGAATGAACCAAGAGGAGCCATTGACCTTAAGGAGATGAGGATTTTCATTCACAAATTTAATGATATTTTGTTGAAGTCAGTTCTGGGGTTTTTTTAAGCCACTTATGAACTTGCTTCAGACCTTTATGAAGCTGCATGAAATAATTAAGCAAACAAATCTAGTCCCATGCTAAGTTAATTACATGCCTTGTGGTTTCATATATATTTTTCTCCCTTTTCTAGTTACTTTTTAATATGTCCCCATATTTCTTCCTGACTTTTCTGTGTTAGTCTCTTTAGTCTTCAGGAAACCCATTATTACTCAGGGGACCAAGTAATCAAATAAGTCTCTCTGAGTGCAATTAATCTCCCCAGCTTGGAGGCTGGCTGTGAGAAGGTGTTCACCTTTATGTTTTCCAGTTGCTATGGATCAGCACAGCTTTCCCCTAAATTCACTTTCCCTTGTCCCTCTGGTCCCTGTGACATGCAGGACCTCAAGACAGGGAGAGTTTCCAGTGCTCCTGGGCAACCATGAATTGACCCCTCACATTTGGCTGTGCTGAGGAAGGAGGGAAGAGAGGGCTTATTTCAGTATTTCAGTGACACCCTTAATGAGACAAATGATTTGTTTCAGGAAGGATGGATTATTGATAGTTCTACTGGATGTGTGGATTTAAAATGTTAATATTGCAGCAGAATTCCAGCTAAGTGCATTTTTATGCATCTTGGCAGAGTCATGACTTTAGGGACAGGGCTTTAGGTCTGAGCTCAGAGGACCAGTTCTGGGACCAAAAATCATCATGTGTCCTACACAAACATTGGAAATAAGAGATTTAAATCTTCCAGGCTACATACCTTGATTTCAATGAAATTCTGACAGTGCCTTGTGGTGTTCTTATCAGCAAATTTGAGAAACAGATTGAAATAAACTTATGCAAGATGGGAACACAAAGTGTGAAAAACTGTTCTCAGGAAGACCCATCCACAGCTCACTCTCAGAAGAGAAGTGTAAGGGTTAGGAAATTCTAAAAGCCTGTTACTGATCTTTAAATGCATTACATAATAACTGGTACAATTGAGTAGATAAGATGCTTGTTAAATTTGGAGATGGCATCAAGCTAGAGAGTCTGCAATGTGCTGGAGATTCATAAAGATCTTACAGATTAGAGGAATGGCCAAGAAAAAATGAAACTCAATAAGAGCAAATAGAATTTTCTGCAATTAATAGAAGCAATTTATTGCAAAAATGCAGGATGTGCCTGACCATCAACACACCAGTCCTGCCTGCAAGAGCCTGAGGTTTATAGGGCATCACAAGTTAAGTAAGTGTCAGGAATGTCCACATTTTACAGCAAATTCACAAATGCACTCGAGGTGTGATACCCAGGAGTCCTGTCTCCAACATGTACAGCCACACAAAATCACTTCCATCCACATCATGCTGGGAAGGTCTCAGATGGAAAACTTCATCCTGTTTCAGTACTACAATTTCAGAAAGATGTGGACCATTGGCCAGAGTCCAGAGGACAGCAGGGATGACCAAAGGTCTCGAAAACAAGGACCACTGGAGTTTGAGGAGTGTTTAGTCTGGAGGAGACAAAGGGTCTTCACGTGTGTAAGAGCCAGAGAAGTGGAAGTCACAAACTCCTGCTCTTTTCCATCACAGATGGGATGAGAAGGAATGTTCTCATTGAGTGAGAGTGGCAGCAAGGGACATCCTGCTCAGGCATTAGGAAAACTTTCCAGTGGCAAGGGTAGCTGGCACTGGAGAAGATTGTCTAGGGGAGCTGTGAAGTTCCATTTATTGCAGGTTTTTAAACTGCTAGCAGAGTACAGGGGGCAAGTAATCCTCCCCTGGGGCAGAGTGATGAAGTAGATGTCTCCCTGAGGTCCCCTCCAGCCTGTTTTCTGTGCCTCTATGTGAGTAAGGAAAGAACCAAATGAGCATGTGAAAATATCCTGTAGCAAAACACAGCTGATCCAGTTCACACATCCTAAAGGACAGGTCAGAAATTAATTGATCCTCAAGGAATTTTGAGCAAAAATTACTCTCTTGCTCTCCTAAAGGTGTCACATAGCTTTTCCATAGCCCTGTAGTACTTCTAAGTTATTCCACTATAGTGTTGAAGTGAGTGGGAGGACGGTGGGAATATGGAGCTACGCTGTGCTGTGGCTGCAGCCTGGAAATTTTAGCATAAAGAGAAGAATCAGGTTCTTTCCTGTTTAATTTCACAGAGCCAAACTGGCCCAGGCATTCACAGAGGGGACACGCAGGGACAAGGCACTTCCAGATGGCCCAGCCTGAGCCCCTGGAGGTTAAAATCCTCTGCAGGGTTGTTGGTTTCCCTTTCCTGAGGGACCCTGAGCCCTGCTCAGCAGGCAGGGCTCAGCTGAGGCTGCAGGACAGGAAACCACTGCCCTGTGCTGGCTTTAACCCTGTGGAAGAAGCTGCAGAAGGTCTGGTCTGCTGCTGGAGTAGAGAATAAATTGCAATCTTTATTTGGAGTAGTATCTCCTCCTGCTCATTGGTGTATGTACTACCAGTATCTGAGCCACTACTGAGCACCTGACAATTATTGGACATTTATTCAGAAGTGCTTAACCTGGCAGACATTTATGAGCAGAACCAGCAGTAAAACTGGTCAGGCAAACAGCAAACTGAGGGGTTTACAAGCTGCTGTATCTGACCAAGAGTAGTTTAGTACTGAGGATGCAACCCTTTAGTCACATAAAAATTGAATAAGACATGAATATTTCTGGTGGCACCTTTCCCTTTGGGAAGGTTAGGCTTGGAACCCATTCTGAGTGGAGCTCCTGCTGCTCAACTTGCCATGAAGATAAATATTAAAGTAACAACTCAAAGAAAAAAGACCATTTAGGCTGTTTAGAGGTGGCAGCACAGTGACCACTGAATATTTGGACTGTTCTCAGCACTCCTGTGGGACTCTAGAGAACTCTTGTTCATGCAAACTCATGAAGCTTACAGGGCTTTCTTGATTTAATGGCTTGTACATTCTGGTAGCCATAGAGGAAAGTGTAGCACAAGGCAGAAGGAAAATAATGTTACACAAATGCAGGGACATTCTGAAACCAAAAAAACAAGGGGGGGGATAAGAGAGGGGGCAAAAAATCACCCTTCAGAATTACCCACTGGAAAAATGATGCTCCTTATGTAAGTGAAGATCTTGCTGCATTTCAGGCATTTAATTTTTATTTTGGTTTCTTTCTGCAGCGAATATTTATAGCCCTCTCTTTCACTTGCAAGAACATCCAGTGGTATTTTAAAAGAATTTCAGTAAGCACTGTGTCCCTGTTAATATCCACTTTGCAATCAGTTTTGCCTCAGTTTTCTGGGAGTTATTTTTTCTCAGTGATGGCAAATGAAATCTTCCTTCTGCTGGTCTGAGATGGATCTGTCAGATGGGGGTAAAACAGAGCATTGTGTTGACAAAGGCAAATACATTTATCACTATTTTAATAAATTTTTAGTTCAGGTCATATCAATACACAATGAGGGGAGGGGGGATTGTTTTAGGTGCATTTTGCATTTCTTAACTGTGGACCTGCAGGCATGTTTTGATGCTGTTCATCCTTACAACCATGTTTTGATGCTGTTTTTCCTCATCCTGCTGCTGAGGGTACATGGAGACATTAACATGGCACAGTTTCCACTCAGGATGTTCCCTGAACAGGCACCAGGCATCACCAGAAAATCAGAGGAGTGCAGCCTGGACTGGGTGAGAGCAGCTCTGAAATCTGAAGCTCATGGATTTTGGGGCACCTGATGAGCACCTGCCAGCCCACAGCAGGGCTTTTGGAGCTCTTCTGGAGCTCAGGGCTCTGGGGAGCACCCGGGGGGCTCAGGGTTACTGGGTGATTTTGAGCACTAAGGTCACAAAGGTGTGAGCAGCCAGGGTCATGGGCAAAGCTGGAGGAGAAACCAGAGCTCTGTGCCACTGCCCCCATCAGTCAGTGCCCCTGGAAAGCACTGCTGGGATGCTGCAAACCCTGTCTGCAGCTCCTTCACTCCCTCAGAACCTGAGGGGGCTGCATGTGCTAACCCAGACCTCTCCATTCACATCCCTGCCCGGCCAAGCGTCCAATCCAGACCTGATAAATGGTGCTCATAGATCAGGTTTCCTTTCAGAATGGGGCAAGTTAAATAGCATCAAGCTATTAAAATTGTTATAGGAGGGTTATTCTATAATTGTCATAGGAAGGTTGTTCTGGTTTGGAAATGCAGTAAAACATTTGCAGTGTTTTAGGGAGGGCTCCTCCCTCTGAGTTTTACCACACTGAACGGGATAAATAATTTAAACAAACATTTTGAACAGTTTTGCAAAATACATTTAATGAATTATTCAATGAGCTCTATTTGATCCTCTTCAGACACAATAGTGCTGTCAACAGCAATGCAGAACTTTGTAAGCAGGTCTTAAATATTCATTTTTCCCCATTTGAGAAATAATGTGTACTCTGTCCTATCACCCATGTTAGCATGTCTTAGAGAGAAATAGTTTCACAAGTTGTCATCTCTCCCTGTATTTGTGTTGAACTTTAAATTTAAGATTAGATTATCTTTTACATATATTTTTTTTTAAAGATAAGTGTAGGGAAATGTTTGCTGTGCCAGTTAAAACCATGTCTACAATGTAAAAGTGAGTGCATCTCTGGATTGGAATAGTTACATAAAAACACAAGAGAAACAATGGAGAAGGAATGGCATTCCTGGAATGCAGTCCAGATGTATATGGGCTGGGTAAGGCCAGATAAAGTTTTAGAATAAACTCTGCAGTAATAATCACTTAAGACAAAAGGTCTCTAAAGCTCTAATTGCTGATGAAATCTTAGGGTCTTAAGGGGAGATGTCTGAAATTTAGATCAGAAATGAGTGCTGTGTGATTTTGCTGACAGATAGTGAAAAGAACTGTGGCTATTGAAAGGGAAAGCAGGAAAGTGAATATTCCCCAAATTTCGCATTAAGGGTTAGAAGCTGCTGGAAAGGAATCAAAATTCCCACGGGGTTCTTTGGGGATCAGAATTGCTCCAGATTTACACTTAATATCTGTCTGATGGGGGCAGTTTGATGCAGAATCTTGGAGAAAGAAGAGATAAAGGCACAAAATGGAATGAAATTGAAGCACTAGACTTCATTCTGGTTTTCTTTTACCATCCTTTTCCAATCCTTTTTTCTTTACCTGTAAACTAAAGCCCAAAGCCAAGGCAGTTTCCCCTCACAATCCATTGCTGGCAGGGGGAAGGCAGAAAAAGGGGGAGAATGCCCCACGTGCCAGCTCTGGTTCTGTGGTTCCTGGGCTGGTTTTATGCTGGATCTGCCTTTTCCTGACTCTGCAGCAGCACAGCTGCTGCTTTGGGGTGGAACATCTTGGACACCCAGGCAGCACCACTGACTGGGGCAGTGCTTGCAGGAGTGAGGGGCTTGTCCCTTGAGAGCCAGAATGTGCCCCTGCCCAGCCAACAGCCCCAGCCCTCGATGTCTGGGAGCCTCAAAGGCCTCCAGTCCTCTTACAATAAAATAATGCTGCTCTACAACTCAGGTAAAATCACACCTGACAGCTCTCCACGCCTCTGGACACAGCTGACATTCATTTTTTACCGTGGTACTCTGGCCCTGACCACACCATGTTATCCCATTTTCAGTATTTCCTTCCCCTGGAACATCCCAGGAATATCAGATGGACAGATCTGCTGGGTATTTGGCTCCTACCTGCTGCTCAAAAGCCAGAAAGGAACTGGAGCAGGCAAGAGAAATCTGACTCAGAGCCCTGTAAGAGGAACACTTCCTCACAGGAACAGTAACACTCTCTACATCCTTAAAGAAATATTCTAGTAATTGGAGACCTTTGGAGAAAAAAAGTGTATTGTATAAATTCATATACAAAAATGGATTAATACATCAAACAATGGGCACATTGGATGTTACAGGAAAGACAAACTTACTCATGACAGGGCCCATGTGCACTTTTTCAACTTGTACTTTTCTAACTTGAAAGTTTCTGACACCTGTTAGCCTTTCTTTCTTTACAAATATCTCTTCTTCCAAATACAACTGAGTTTAAAAAAAAAAGAAGGAAAACATTGCAGCTTTTACCAAAAAAACTCTCAAGTCTGTATGTGATGTGTTTTTCTTTTAAGACAAGGTGAAACTTTAAAGCTTCTGAAAGGAAGTTAGTTTAACCTCAGCATCAAAAAGCTTTGTTTGCAGTTAATGTACCGGCGTTTATTTGAATTGCAAGAGCACTACAGCCCCTGCAGTCTAATGGCTTGAAAGAGCCTGAGGATGCCAGACTCCTGAGGGCCTCTGCTCTCCAGCTCAGCTGTTTTGTTTTGAAGTCACCCAAAACTGCTATAGAGCCACAAAGGACCCCAAATCTCCCACATCACCTTTGTCTTGCTACCAGATGAAATATTATGCCTGGTGCTGTAACGCTTGCTGGATTTAATTTATGCATAACTCCTCAGCAGCCAGAGAAAACTGAAGATATCCCACTCCCCATGCAGTAATTTTCCTAATTAGGTAAACAGCTGCTCATTTTTATTTTTATATTTTGCTAGAATTTGGATTAATAGCATCCAGGCCATGTAAAGACCTGCACAAATTGATCCTGGGTTTGTTGGTTTGTTTGGGCTTTTTTAAATTGTTTTTTTCAGGCAAGAAGTGGACAAAGTAACAGTGCTTATTTCCAATGCATGTCAACCCTGAATTTAAATTCCTGTGTCTATAAGGTAAAGGCTGGAATACTTTTCCAGAGTTTCCACATTAACAATCCCATTATAGGACTCATAGGGGTGATTATATATTAATTTTCAACCCAGTCCTTTAGTAATGAATACAAAGTAGACTGGTGCAGATGTAGCACTGATTTCTTTGTGCTTCAACACTTTGCTGGTTAATCCAGAGAGGCTTTTTTGCCCCCAGAAGTAAAGATGTTTCTTACTGCTTTTACACATTTCTCCTTGCTCTACATGATTCTCCATCCTTCATCCCTACAGAAATGTGTCAGACAAGCCCTCACTGATGGGAGACACTGGCTACACTGTGGCTGCAATGTACTAATGGAGTTTTTGTGCATGAATGAACACATGTAGGAGCTACACCTTACATTAAGTGTCCCCTTAATATTTTCCTTGGAATGCTCTGCAGCAGCTCCTTTACCCTGCTCAAAGACAAAATGTCTAAACTCAACAATTTACTCCTGAAGGCCATGCTTGACATCCCCCTCCACTTAACCCTGAATCACAGGAACCACAGTCTAAGGTAAGAGGGCAATTCAGTCCTGGTCCTCAACAAGTCTTAATAGTTGCTTTTTGCAGCAGCGCTGCCAAATGTGGTCAGATACATTCCTGGGCGGCGGCTTAGAAGTGCAGTTGGCTGCCTGCAAAGCACCACCTTGGCAGCACTGAACCCCTGGCATTTTTTAAATGCTGCAGGAAGAACTCAGGGGACAAATAAAAAATAATAAAAAAGAAGAATTTACAAAAAGAAAGAAAGAAAAAAATAAGGAAGAAGAAAGAAGGAAGAAGAAGAAGAAGAAGAAGAAGAAGAAGAAGAAGAAGAAGAAGAAGGAGAAGGAGAAGGAGAAGGAGAAGGAGAAGGAGAAGGAGAAGGAGAAGGAGAAGGAGAAGGAGAAGGAGAAGGAGAAGGAGAAGGAGAAGGAGAAGGAGAAGGAGAAGGAGAAGGAGAAGGAGAAGGAGAAGGAGAAGGAGAAGGAGAAGGAGAAGGAGAAGGAGAAGGAGAAGGAGAAGGAGAAGGAGAAGGAGAAGGAGAAGGAGAAGGAGAAGGAGAAGGAGAAGGAGAAGGAGAAGGAGAAGGAGAAGGAGAAGGAGAAGGAGAAGGAGAAGGAGAAGGAGAAGGAGAAGGAGAAGGAGAAGGAGAAGGAGAAGGAGAAGGAGAAGGAGAAGGAGAAGGAGAAGGAGAAGGAGAAGGAGAAGGAGAAGGAGAAGGAGAAGGAGAAGGAGAAGGAGAAGGAGAAGGAGAAGGAGAAGGAGAAGGAGAAGGAGAAGGAGAAGGAGAAGGAGAAGGAGAAGGAGAAGGAGAAGGAGAAGGAGAAGGAGAAGGAGAAGGAGAAGGAGAAGGAGAAGGAGAAGGAGAAGGAGAAGGAGAAGGAGAAGGAGAAGGAGAAGGAGAAGGAGAAGGAGAAGGAGAAGGAGAAGGAGAAGGAGAAGGAGAAGGAGAAGGAGAAGGAGAAGGAGAAGGAGAAGGAGAAGGAGAAGGAGAAGGAGAAGGAGAAGGAGAAGGAGAAGGAGAAGGGAGGAAGAAAGCCAAAAGAGAAAGCTAAAAGATGCCTGTGGTACAAAGCACAAACCTCAGGACCATCTGGGCAAATCCTGTTGAACAGGGTTGCTGGTGAGATCTTGGTGAGCTGTCACCCATGTACCTTGTCTGAGGAAGAACCCAGGGCTTTGGCCCTGTTAGACTGTATTTCCAAGAAATATTTTAAAGCAAGCATTTAACCAGAAATGTCAGGAAATGTAACATCTGGTGCAGGACTAGGGAGTATTTTAAAGAAATGGAATGTCAAAATAAATGTCTTTGTATCTCTATCTTCCTTAAGCATACTCTACTGAAAAGCTCTGTCTTATTAGCTCACAGAGCACAAGTTACAGCTCGGTAAATTTATAGGTCTGCTGCCTTTGCTGTCTTTATACACTATCAGCCCAACTCCATCTGATTCTGGACTGAGATTAGATACAGCCCTGCTTTCCATCTGTGCTGATAAAAGGAGAGAAAATGAAATGATTTCCACAATCTTGTAAATCCATTTCACTTGCTGTTTATCAAGAGGTGGTGAGGGCGATGGCAGAGGCAAAATCCCCGAGGTCACTCCACCACACACTGTGCCTCCTTCTTTTCAAGGGCTTCTCTTGCTCTCTCCTGGGTGGAGAGACACGGAAAGGCAGTGAAAACAAAATGAAAAAGGGAGCACAGACATATCCAGGGTTGCAAAAGAAAATAACAAGCCATGTCAGAGTGCTTTATGCTCCCTTCTGTAAGAACATGCATGTTCAAACAGGCTCTGCAGAGGTATTTGCCTTGCTCGCTCCGAACAATGGGGAAGGAGCTCCTGGGGGCGGAAGGTTCACTCAGATTTGGATCACAGACTTCTCTTTAAACCAGGAGGAATTCTGAGGGGGTTAAGACCTACAGGAATTGTAAGAGATCATACCCAGCGCTTGCATCAAACTCTGTCTCCTAAGAGGAGCTACTGTGCCAGGCCTGGATCCATTAGAGCAGATGCCCTGTTATATTTTTATATGGAAGTTATTATAACCTTTCTGCAAAGCAGATTGCTTTCCAGGTATTCCAGCCTCCATGGAAATTGGATAATCCAGGATACTGAGATGCGGTTATCCAAACCTCTACTGATACAGACTGCCATCTATTTAAAAGTCTGCTTCACATTCCATGAGATTTGTTTTCAGTTCCCGGTGACAACAAACTTTCTTGTGAAGTCTATCTGGGTCAAGCTTTCAATCTGCTTTTAAGAAAAAAATTTACTTGGGAACGCTGAGATGTGATGAATGTGAGCTTAAGTATCTGTCAGTAAAAGCCAATTCATCCTTCAGTACCAATATGGATTCAGTTTTGCTTGCAACTTGTACTAAAAGCTGAAACATTCTGATTCTCCAAGTTATACACACAGAGAAAAAAAAAGCAAGTTTGCAGAAACCTGGCACTAAAGCACTCAAATCTTCAGAGTTTGTGGAGTCAGAGAGGCAAAGCCAGAGCTGGGGTTCTATACTCTCAGAAGCAAATCAATACAAAAGATAAGCACATGAGACATGCACAGATAAACGAGAAAGTGAAATGGAGGTGCCCAGGTCTTGCCCTCTGAAAACGCCCGTGCAGCAGCACAAGGGGTTTCTTTCCATCGCCTCCTCGGTCGCACGCAGGTGCTGCGCGCCCGGAACGCTGTCAATGAACAGGTCGGAAAGCCTGAACTGCGAGAGCCCGCAGGCTCTGCTGAGCAAGCAGAAGCCGCAGAAGCCCCTTTTGCCTCCTGCTCGGCACAGGGAGGGCAGCGCCTCTCTCGCCCGCCGGGCTCCGCGGGCACGCAGCGCCCCAGCCCAAACAACCACGGGGCGGGCTCATCAGCGCTCCCTGCACAGACCGTCCCTGCCTGGTGTTCCCTGCGCTGGACACCGGAGGTTTCGGCAGCATAAGGACAGTAGCGAGGACAACAGGACTCCCCGTGTGTTTCGGGAGCAGCCCAGAAAAACGCGAGGTGATCCATGTGCGGGCAGATAAATAGCAGCTGCAAACTCTGCAGACACACCACAGATGGAGGTTTAGCAACCTACGGGTGTCTTTTCAGTTCTGCAAGAGGAGAAGGAAGAGAAGAAAAACCTGGAAATTGGAGGAATCACAGTGGAAAAGGAGAAAATAAACACAGAGGATGGGAAGATAATTATAAAAGTCTGTTGCAAGCATTCACAGCAGTGAAGTTTTCTCATCTGTTAAAGAACACAAAGTAAACGTCCACTTCAGAAAACCACCTGGGAAATGCCAGCAAACACCATGTCCTTCCTTTATCTGCAGGAGCATAAAGACCTTTTTATCAGGCATTCTAATCTTGCTTAGCATTTAATAGGACAGTGTGCTGGGATATCCACTCTGCTATTTACTATTTAATTAATTTGACACAAGTCCAAAAAGACTGAAGGCAAAACAGTGTATCAATATTTACTGTACTGATTCACTGGAATTAAAATACTGTAAAAACATAAGTGTGCACAGACACTGTTTTTCTTGGCCAATAAAATATTTTGAAGGTTCATGTTCAAAACACAGGTTCGGAGTAAAATTATCACTGAAAGGTATTGATCAGGCTGTTATGTTCCTAGCTTTGTCTGATACTACAAAATAGTTTCAACTTCATTAGCTATGGGATCTTAATGATCAAGCCAAAGTTACAAAAACAGAGGGTTACATTGATAGCTAAATAAATATTGCCATTAACACACTCGAATCTGGAGTCTCTGTTGAGCAAAGCTGGACATAGAAATATGAAGTGAAAGGTGGAAATGCAACACTGGTTCTTAATAGCAGAATCTTCCTAAATTGTTTCTGTGACATCCTTTCTTTTCTCTAAAGAAGCAGAAAATACAAGACCTGGGGAGTGAAAGACAGGGATCCTGCAAAGGCAAGTGATGCATCCAAATGATGGAGAAATTGGTCTGGGGGATGCAGAGATTGTGAACAAACTGTGTTGAGAATATCCAGACTAAAGACTTCCAGTTAAAAGCCACTGAAAAACTCCTTTAATGCAGGTTTTTGTCAAGACTACTGCAGTCTGGGTTTAATTCTCAAATATTACTCATTAACTGCATAAAAGGAGTTCTTTATGGACATCCTGTCCCCAAACTGAAGTGCCAGAATATGAAAAAAAATCTGAAAATGAATGCAGTGAAATAATGCAAGAGGGCACAGCTCCTTTAACAGCTTGGGAGATGGACAATGGGCTTTAAAGAAACAGTGAAATCCAACAGAAAAAATGTTGGGTTATGAGTGACCCTTGCAGAAAGGATTCTTGGAAGAATCCTGCAAAAGAAAAAGTCCTTAACTAAAGTTCCATGAACAGAAATGGCCATGACCCTTCTCTAGCTTGGTGTTAAGTCCACCCAGTGCCCACCCTACCACTGAAGGTAACTCTATCTGCACCACACATCATTGCTGTCCCTCTTTTCCCTGTACAGCCCCAATACTCGAGCAGAGGAGCCTCCAGCAGGGTGGGAAGGGGTCCTTGGCCAGGCTGGCCAAAGCTCAGGGGAGCTTGTGAGAAAAACCAACAACTCAGGCTGGAGGAGGGTCACTGCTGAGTGCTGGAAGGTGATTTCACGAGCTTGAGAAGTAAATGTGTGAAGTTTAACAGCACAGTGTGCAATTGTTAATCCTCCCTTCTCAGGAAGGCAGGTATCAGGAGTGCATCTCAGACCTGTGGGTTTTTTTTTAAAAAAAGATTAAAAAAAAGGTAAAGAAGAGATATGGTATCTCTAGAAAAAGAGATACCAATGCTCCTGATTGCCCACATCAGGGGTGAGCCATCAGCCATCAGCCCACACCTCTGTGTTGGCCTGAGTTTGCCCGTCAGTCCCTGCCTTTGTGGCGAGCACACGTCAGTGTTTTTCTTGGTTCAGGTCTGCAAATTTGGGCAGTTAAGTAGGATCTAAATCAGGTCAAGGGAGCTACAGTTCCCCACTGGCCTGGCTGGAAACCAGGATCTGCAGACAGGCAGCTGCAGAGGGCAGGGGAGTGCGCTTGTTTAGCACATTCCTGAGGGGCACTGACTATCTACAGCCATTTCCAAGTGGTCCTCCTCGAGTCCAGCCAGGAATGTGCTGATGGGCTGCACAGGTAGGGCCAACCTGGCTGAGAGGATGCAGGAGCTTCAGGGCTCTGCAGGGAAAGGAACGTGACCCTCCAGCCCCTTGGAGAGCTGAAGGCAGGAATGTCTGCAGAGCAGTGTTACCCCTCAAATAATTCACTACTTGCCCCTAAATCAAGCACTGAATTCCTCAGCCCCCTTGTACCTTGTGTCAGGAATGAACCTTGTGCATTCACAGGAAGTAAGAGGAGGTGACAGAGGAAGAGAGGGGTGCAGGAGTGCCCTGGAGAAGCCAGCATTCCCACCAGCTGGGGAGGTTGTGCTTTTGTCCCTCCAGAGCTCTGGCCTGGGCTGCAGCAAGCAGTGTTTCACTCTCGTGCCAGATCACTGGGTCTGAAGGAGGAAATAGGCTGGTTGAGAAACTGCTTCTCAGAGAAGAGCCAACATCCTCCAGTGTGGAACACTTGGAAAAACTTTGCATGAATTAGCAAGTAAATGTGAGGCTGGAACAAGTAAAGAGGGACAAAACTTGTCAGTTTGTCATTTATGCAATAATCCTGTCAAACATGAAATTTCCTGAATAGGTGAATTTTGGCTTTGTGTTTAGAAGGGAGAAAGGAAGAGGCTTTTCTTGTGTTGCATTTGTTTGTTTTTTTTTTCAAACTAGAGAATCAACCCTATTATTTCTGATAATTTTTCACCTTTAGAATGTCACATGGCAATTTTAGGATCCTCTGTGGGTGTCACACTGATGTGTTGCATCTGAACATCCCTATTTGTTTCATTAACAGGCACAAGAGATAAATTCAATATTTGTTACATATTCAGAACAGTCTCCAATGCCAGCTTCAGTTCTTAATGAATTGAAAACCTGGCTGGAATACAAATCAAATAATAATCCTATCTATTATGAAACAGTCTGCATTTTTCCCATCAATCTCCAACCTGTTCTAATCCTGGGTCTTATACAAAAAGCTTCATTCCAAAAAGTCCATTAGAGTCTCGAGATCTAGTGTTATGAAAAGATAAAGTACTGCTCAAATTACCAATATGTTCTAAAAAGGCTTGTCCATTTTCTGATTCCTTGAGAAGGGAAAACTAAATTCACCTCAGTTTCATATGTTACTACAAGAAACACTGAAAAATTTGGACCAGATGGATCTAGGTGCCAGTCATATTACAGCCCTATGAGCAAAATGTAAATAGTTAAAAGCATGAGTTATTGCAATCATGGTGATGAAATGGGGACCCAAACCAAGAACTGGAGCTCTACAGAGCATAAGAAATGGCACCTTGACTGCCACCCAAAAAACCATCTTTTTCTGAGGGTTAGTGATGTCACTGGCAGGGCTCAGAAATGAGTCCAAGTTTTCAGATTTAAAACTGACACAGGCAAGCACATATTTTCTGATCTGTGAAGTCAGACGGAGGAGCTGTTATCTGAGATACTGCACAGCGTCTGAATAATCTGCCAGACTTAACACATCCTGCCTCAGGAGTCCAGGTGGGAAACTTTACTAGAAGAATCAAAACAAAATGCAAAAATACCTGCTAATGGTTCACCTTGTGCGTCATCAACACCCCCAAATAAAGGTGTTAAACTACACCAATCTCCAGCAGTGTAACTGCTATGCCAGCTGGGAAAATCTGTAAGGACAGGTTTAGGGGAATAGGAGATCCATCATCTGTCCTAATTAGGGTTAGAGCAAAAGGCAGGATGGTGTTTCTTCATTGAATAAAGCAAGGAGGTAGAGTGGGTCACTGGATGTAGTTATGGGAGATATCCTGGGTGCAGGAGGAGTAACTGGCCTCCAGGCACTGATCAGGACAGATAAGCAAGCAATTTGTTCAGAAATACACATCCCATCTCCCCAGGAGGACGTGGTTCCAAGATCAGAAGGATCCAAGTTCTCTCCTCTTTACACACTCTAAAGCTTTTCTGGCAGGTTCTCCCTCCCATCAGCTGTGCCAGGTTCAACCACTTATCACAAGCTGCAGGGGAAAGTTTCCCCACATTTCTCTCTGGCACGAGGATTTTCAGCTCAGATTGATGGAGCTGTTACAGGGGTAGTGCTTATGAGAGCAGCATCCTCCCAGATGGCCTCATAAAACAGGGAGAGGATGAACTTGTCTCACTGACTTGGAACTGCCAAGTCGGCAGAGCTAAAGATCAAGTTCTAAAAAGAAAAGGTCACATTGAATCACAGGAGTGCTGCCCTCCCCAGCACAATAGGCAGCCTTAATCCTGCCTCCCTCAAATCAACCAGGGTTTTTCCAGTGGCCTGAACAGCAGCAAGACCAAAATTTGACGACATTGTCTAAAGCCAGGCGAGATAATAGGAAACTTTCTAATCACTGGGATGGGCTTTACATCAGTCCCTAAATGACTAAGACATGGATCATGACTGGAGAGAATAAATCATAAAAGGAATAAGAGCACAGAGCTGCTGGTAGATGATTTTACATTAATTTAATATTCTGATTTCTGAGGTGTGCAAGCAGTGATTTCTTCTGCAAAACTATTGAAAGCAACCAACACTAGGGTGAAGTTTTATCTTGCACAGATGCCTCTTTGCAAAGGTTTATAGGTGACAAAGCCAGCTCAAAACTGCCAGCAGCAGAACTGAACCACGTGAGTTTGCTGGTAGG
This sequence comes from Notiomystis cincta, assembly GCA_013398075.1. NCBI lineage: Eukaryota > Metazoa > Chordata > Aves > Passeriformes > Notiomystidae > Notiomystis > Notiomystis cincta. The sequence goes on along the minus strand of VZRX01015982.1, from coordinate 149,691 downwards.
ACAAGTGTTACTGGCCTGTCTTGCCCCAGAGGGACAGAGCTGAGCTCCTGTCAGAGTTCTGACCAGGGGAAATGCCACACACCCTCTTTGGGGCAGCTGAAGGGATGGGTAATGCACAATGTGGGGGCTGCTTTCCAGCCAGATGCCATTCAGGCAAGTCAGGTGAGAGGCTGATGCTGAACAGCTCTTTGTGCCACTCAGTTGTATAAATCTGTGCTGTTTGGAGACAAGACTGTGGGAGTTTTTACCAAAATGAAATAAACTGAAAAACAAACATCCAGACAGCACCTCCTTCCTCTCTCATTGCTGATCACACTGAAAAGTGTGATCCACTGGTATGTGATAAGGGTTCAGCTTCCACACAGTCAAAAATTGCCAGCTGGATATCAAAACCTGATAAATCCAAGGGAAAACTAAGAATCTTTTTTTGACCAATGCTGGTTAACCATCAGAACATCTTAGTTTTTGGGCTCAGGATATATCTGTAGAGATATAATACATGCTCCTCTGACAACCTGCTAATATCCCAGTTGGGAAGGGTCTAGGATAAAGTTTAAAAAAAAAAAAAGAATCACTGATGGTAGTCCCAGGTTCACAGAAATGTGTTTTCAGGAATGAATCTGGTCCCACACACAGGGCTGGATTTTTCCTTCAGCTGTTTCCTGTGGCCCTTGTGGCAAAACACTTAATCCACTAAACCCAGCCTAATTTTCTTTTGGGCAAAGCCACCCTGAAATCACAAGCCATACCCTTGTGGCTGACATTTCACATTGTTTTAGACCACAAGGATGACAAGGCCAATGTCACTAGACCCATACACATTTCCTGCTAACAGCCTCTGATGAAAGATTTGTAGCTTGACTTTGTGGTTTCTGTTCTGGTGAGTTTATTTGGAATACCTTAACAAATAGGGCATTCATGGAAATATCCTCTATCAGCCACCAGCTAGTTCAAAGCTGAAGATGCCTGCTGCAGAGGCAGGGTTATCTCAGCTGCACTTCACACACAGGAGTTGCAGCTTGTACTCACACAGAACCTCCCTACTCTGAGGCAGATGCAACATGACTAATGGGCTCATCATGAGTAATAAGTTCACCCCAGTTACAGCACATCAGTCAAATCAAGTATTGCTTTTCACCAGACATGACACACCATGATGTGTAAGGCTGGGAATTTTGAAAGATAATGTTAGTGATAGACAACACCCTGATGCAACAGCTCAAAATGCAATTTTGGCTATCTCCAGGGTAACCACGTGGAATTTCTGCTGGGAAGCCTTGGGCCAGGATCTCTGCTGAGCCTCCTGTGTAAGCATCAGGTGTTCATAAGGATGTTGATCTGCAGTGTCCGTGTCATCTTGTTTCAGGGGGGATGTTTTCAGAAGGTCAGTCAGACAGGTTGGTTCCCAAGATTATTGGGATTAAGGTTTGAGATGGAATCATGCCTCAGGTAAAATGCTTGCAAAGATCAAACCTTGGAATAGCTTTTAACTAGGATTAAGAGGTGAATAAAACAGGAAGGAGCAAAAGTAAGCAGTGAGTAAGAGGGTCAGCCAGCATGGCTCTGGAGCAGGCAGTTCCTCAGTCCCAGCAGGGCAGCCCAGTGAGCACTGGGAATGAGGGTCCAGGTCTGATGTCCTGAGAAGTGAGAGCACCTGACTGAACTTTACAGCAATAGTTCAATTACTGCCATAAAAAGGGGTGTTGGAAAAAATAGGGGGGAGATAAAAGCTAGAATCTGATCTCTGGTGATTTTCTGCCATGGCCACGATCCCATTCTACTTCTTCTTTCACCTTCCACCCCAAAATCTGTCATTCCAGAGAAAGAAATAACACCTTTCCTTTAATCTTCACAGCCCAAGCAGTGGGAATTTCAGCCTCATCCTTGAATTCCAGTACACAGAGCTCTGCAAATGAGCTGTAGAGTGAGGAGCTGAAGCTTTATCACAAGAGCATCAATGTCTCTCAGACAGCTCCAAAACTCCTGAGTTTTATGTGGAAACCTCAACTCTTTGGCATTTGCAGACACCAAGTCCCAAAGCACAGCATTTGCCTGGCACTGGTAGGCAGTCACTGGTTTGCTGCTAATTACAACCCTGAGGTGTCTGTGAAGATCACTCTAGCTTGTGGTATTCATGAAATGTACAGAGTGAGAAATATGCAGGCTGAAGGGAACATTTTCTTCTGACCTTTACGAATTTCAATGGTGATGTGGTGGTCACAGTGATGGTCAATTTGTTTTGGGGATCCTTTCTTCATTTTTACTGCTGCTGGATGCTGTAAGGCTAACTGGTGAAGAAGTTAATGGCAAAAAAACTCTCCTAAGCTGCAGTTAAGTATGACATAATGAGGACATCAATTAACTTAGGGCAAGCATTTATGATTAACTATGAAAATCAGCAGCATTCAGTGGTGCATAACAGCAGAGGGAAGAAGTCTTCCAGACCATTATTCCACTACAAGGTCATAATGTCACAGCAACTTCTTAAGTGTTCTGACTGAGAAAATATAAATTTTCAGTAGAGCTTTTATTTTGGGTGTTACTGCACTCATAATGTCAGAAAAGGCAATTAACTTTTCATATAACTCTGTAGATGTGACTCTGACTTCTCAGCCTTCCCTGAAGCAGCAGATACAGACCACGACTGCCAGTGACATTATTGCCTAGTCTGGAGGTAAATATGAACTCTATTCTGATATTTACCAAGAGGAGTGGAAAAACTGTCTATGGAATCATGTATTTATAAACCATGTCACAATCCTAGAAAGGGAGCCAGGGAGGAATCTTGATAGGAAGAAGAGATTTATGGATGTTTCACCCTGGCTAAGAATGTGCAAGATGATGAGGTAGCAGAAAAGGCAATTCTGCTGGGAGATGTTTTATTTCAGAGAGACCTTGCAGGCACAAAGCAGAGAAAAGCCAGGCTGTTTGTGTGATCTGGCCTCACCTGGCCAAGAGGCCAAGCCACAACTGGGAGAGGCTGGCAGACCCTCAGGATCCAGCCCAGCCTGTGCTCTGGGTAGCTAATGGTGAGAGAAAGACAGTGACAAGCTGGAAGGGGTTCAGCAGAGAGCAGCAAAAGTATTGCAAGGTGAGGGGAATTGAATTATAGGGGGAGATTATAACAAAAATGAAATATTGCTCCAGACCAGGTCTGTGCCTAGAGCAAAGCTTTACACATACAGAGTAGAATTGATTTATATTAGCAAATATTTAACTTCTAAAGTCCTCATTCACTTTGCACGGAACATTTTGGTCCTAGGATGATTATAAGGAAATCAAAGAGAAGGTTCTGCCTCTTATCAGAACAGGTTCTTCATGGATTATCAGCAGGAGGAAGTCAGTTTGTTTCTCATAGTACAAAAAGCTATATCCAGTAGCAGAGATTTCAGAGGAATTAAGAGGGGAAAAAATGCAAAGTGACAGTGAAGGTCTCAAGCACTGGGATTTAATTAAGGTCTATAATCAAGGAATGTTGTTTATCTACCAAAAGGTTCACTGGCCCAGACAAGACCTGGTCATGCCAAAGGCTGAGCAATGTATCCCAGTTATACCCAATTTTTGTACTCTAAGTGCCAGCCCAGCAGCAGAAACACAGCTGAACACCTTGATAATGGCAAAAGCAAGAGAAACCACAACAGAATAGAAAAGAATATCAAAGAGAGAGGGGAAATAGGGCCTGCAGCACTCACAGGTACAGATATTCATAGTTCCCCCTCCACCCCTGAGCAGTCAAGGTGTTGTGGGGCTAACAGGTCAGGGCATTGAGTGTAACAAAGCTTATCTCTGTAACCCATGCTGAGCCTCTGCTCAAACACTGCTCACACAGTTCTTAGGAACCATCTCAGGGCTCATTTCTAAACCAGATCATTTCTAAATGGAAATGCACCACAACGTGCCATTGCAGGTGCCTCAGCTGCTCTGCAAAAAACCTTCACTGTGAAGGAAACAAGTGTAGCTCAACATCTAAATAGCCCAGACAAGCAGTAACAGCCAGAAAAATGCATAAAATTCCACTTGCAGCAGCTGCCAAAAAAGTGAAATAAATAAAAGCAGACTTACTTCACCCACTAAATCCATCACCCCCTGGGAGACCCATTGAAAAACCTACTTTCAACACACCAAACGTCCCAGTCCCCAGGATGCTGTGGACTGTGGCCAGAGCTGCCCTACCCAGAGAATATGCAGAGGTGTCTCCTCTTCCTCCTTCTGTGGGAACTGAGTCTGTTCACCATGAATTTTTCTGTTTCCCTCCCTGTTCTCTGGCCAAACGTCCTGCAGGCTGCATCTCCTCCACACACTTCATCAGAGGGGGAGGTGGCCGTGCCCTGCCACCCCTCCCTCTGCGCTCCCATCCAGAGCCCGTGAGCTGCAGCTGGAGCTGGAGGTGTCAGACCTGGCTGGGAGCAGGGCTGGCAGCCTGCTCTGCTCTGCTTGGCTCACAGGAGAGAAAAGCTCCCTGGGTTTGGAGCCCTTTTACAGGAATCCTGCAGGCTGCAGCCCCCCAGGAGACAGCAGCCTTAGAAGTACCTGGGAAATGAGACCCATGAGTGGGACGGGTGTAGGACTTGCTGTGAACATAATTTTCCACAGTTCTCAGACATTTTGGGGTAGGATAACCTCTAATGAGCTGATGCTGACACATGAGGTGCCAGACACCCTTGCCATCCTTCACTCCTCAAGGACAGTGTCGTGTGTGACAGCTCCAGCCCAGGGTAACAGCACTGCCAGCTGAACTTCCTCAAGCCTGTGCCATGTAGAGGTCTCCAGTTCCTGGAGAATACCTTCTCTTTGAGCACACAAACCCCAAATAGGCACTGCAGGACATGGGGAAATGGTTATGAACCCGACATTTGATGTTCTCATTCTGTTCTCTCTAAGAGTGGTGGATTCCTGGTTGCTATCCTATTTTCATTAGGTACCTAGAGATGCACACATAAATCAAAGCAATGTTTCCCATGGTACAGACAAATCAAACCAGCAATTATTTTCCCATTTCATTTTAAACCACTGAACTCCTGTTTTATCTCCAGATAATGATGAATGTGGTTCTGACACCAGAGGTCCACACGCTCCTGCTCTATTTCTTCACCACGGAGCACAAATAAGTTACTTGTTAATATATGAACTGTCATGTAAGAAGCCACAATTATGCATGATTCACCCCTACAAGCTATGTAAATCTGTGGTGTGTATATATGATAACAAATGAGTGTTACTTGATGGGAAAACACAGGTGCCAAGAACTGGGACTCTCTGTACTGCAGATGTCAGATACAGCATCGGTGTTAACACCTCCACTAACCCTCACCTTCAGGTAGACTCATTTCCAAAGGCTTATCAAGCATCCTCTATCACTCCTGACTGTCAAAGCACTGGCAGAGAGCCAGGCCAGATCCCAGCCATGCAGCATTGTTCAGTGGGGAGTTGGGAGAGCAGAGACAGCACGTGCCTCCTTCCAGAGACCAAAAACTGCACCACTTCCAGCTCTCAGTTCTCTGTGGTCAAAACTGGTCCCATGCCTGCTCTTGCCATGGCATTCCATGGGGGTGACAAGGCATAAAGGACTTGCAGCACATACCTGTGGAGCAGCAGGTTCAGCCAGGGCTGGGAAGGTTGGAAACAGAGCCCATAAGGAGTTCTCCAAACCAGCACTCTGCACGATGGAGCTCTGAGGAAAATTTGGGGATGCTATTTCCCCTGTGGATGTCAGATGAAGGCACGTGGGGAGGTGACTATTTTTTCTTAACAATTCTCCCAGCATACAAAGAGGTCATTATCCCTTTTAGTGCTTTTCCTCTACCCTTGGGCATTTTCAGCAGAAATTATCATCAGAGTAGCCTTGGCCACTGATTCTGTCTCTGGCCAAGGAAACTGAGGCATGGAAGTCTCCTCTATCCCCTTCCACTTCAACCAGTCCTCAAGTGCTGTGCCAGCCAAGTTCTCAGGCACATTTTCAGCATCACCCTGCAGCCCTGGGAGAAGTTAAGAGGTCAATGCCTTGAGCAGCTCCCTTCCCACGTGTGCCCAGCCTGCTTTTGGTCCCACAGTACCACTCAAAAGCCACATAGGTGAGTCTGAGTTATGGGCAGAGCAAGAATACAAAATTACATGTTTCATTCCAGAGGATAAATATACAAACCCACCAGTTTCAGGACACATCCTGACCACTTCAAAGTGAAATTGAAGGTTACAGTGGTGGAGAGCTTCATATCAGCACAATTTTTCACATTTCAAATCCTCGATGAAGCAACTGTTAGAAAGAGTGTTTTGTAATATTTGGCTCTGATTTATTAAAGTTATAAATTACAGTGTAGACTACCCTGTAATCAAGTGCTTGTGAATTTTGAGAGTAACACCTTGAAAATTAGCAAGCTGGTAGGTAGCAGATGCAGTTTCCTTCTTTATATAAAAAAAAAAGCAGATATTTGAAATACAAACCTGAGCAGTCCAAGGGTCAGAGTGAAAAAAGCCACTTGTGCTCACAGGTTGTGCATTCTTCTTCATTCTGCTAGTTATGGTATCAGATAATGTCTCTGGTGTTTTCTTAGCCCCCAGTGGACAGCACCACACAAATCCAAGCCCCACACACAACTGGAATAATGTGTGTTTGGGGAACAAAGGGCTGCATTGAGGCACTGTCCACAGGTGTCAGCAGGAGCAGGCAGAGTGCCACTGGGACAGGGGAGATGTTCCCATACATGCCCCTGATTCTCACCCACACAGAATGAAAAAGAACAGCTTTTTCCTGCTCCTTGCTACAATGCTTCTTGCTGTGAAGGCTAAAAAAGAAAAAAAAATCACTGAGCCCTTTCCTTTGAAAAAGAACTAAAATGATTCTAATTGGTGCTGCCTGTAGGGGAAGGAAGCAGTGGGCAGCAGGAGGGAGGCTCTGATTAGGATGAGAGTGCAAAAACAGAGTGAGGAGCTGGGTATAATTATGCCAGACACATCGTGGTCATTGCAAGGTGCTACTCACAGGAGTTCTCATCTTCTGAAAATTTTGTCTGAAGGTGACTAGATTTAGAGTGCATCCAGGTGATACCCTGAGAGGTCTGGTGTCTCTCAGATGTTTCTGCACTGTCAATCACCACGGTGTGCAGACACCATAACTTACCTTGATCTTCCTTTTCTCCCTCCCTCTCACCCTGCATGGCCAGGTGTGCAGGGTTGCTAGAGCAGCTCTCCCTCTGACAGCTCCTGGTGCACTTCCTTGGCACTTGATTTACAGCTGAAAGATGAATATATATGGCCACATCCACCAAAAGGAAGAGCAAATCTTTTGCTTTATTTGCAGGGAATCTCTTGTCAATCCCACTCGTCCTGCTCACGTCCCTGAGGTGCAGTTTTGATACAGGGAAACACAATGTACTTTGCTCCACACCCTGGGGAACAGCATAAGCACCAACTATCTCTCCATCTCTGCACTCAGAGTGCCTCCACTTACAGTTTCAGAGTTGTTCACAAATTCTTTAAGCTGCTTCTCCCTGAGGTGCATGCTTAGCTATTGACAGCATCTTAGATTTACAGATTTGCCACTAAGGCTCAAAAAATGAATGGAGTTTCAAGAGTCTCCAGCTTTCCACACTGCATTTTCTAGTTTACTTTTGAAAACACTGCAGACCCAGGTCTCAGTGACCTGCCTGAGGTCACACAAGGAGTCAGAGGTAGAGCCAAGACCTGAATTGCAAATTCTGAGAAATTTGGAGGAGAGAACAGCCAATCCTCCCATAATATGTACATGAGATGTCCAACCAAACAGGCTGAGGAACCCCCAGCCCTCCAGACTGCAGGAAACAGAGCACCAAGGACCAGGTAAACCCTTCCCAAAGTGGCTTCAGAGAATCTCTCCCATGGTTAGCCCGCATTTGCTGTATGTTTGCTCTTCCACACAATGTTCCCTAAATTATGTCTGGTTTTGGAGGACTTTAGAGGTCCTTCCCAACCTTAAGGATTCTACACTGTCCAGAAGAGAAACAGCTATCAGAAACACAGAGAGCAACCAAACCAAGTGGACCAGACAAAAAGACACCTGAAAGAGGTCCAAAGAGGTCCTGATCTCCTTTCTGAGCTGATGAAGATGTTTTTCTATATATTTATCATGGCAGGGTGGGAACTTGGTAGAAAACTTCCTGGGGTTAATGCTTCTTTCTTGCCTGTTTTTCCTCTCAAGCCTGGATTAATATTTTTGTTTGGAGGCCTTACTAAGAAGCTCAGGTTTTCATCTTAGTAGGTTTGCTAATAGTACAGGACGTTCCCCTGGATTTGTGATTTCAATACAGGGTTTTCTTTAGAGAGTGAGGAATTTTTTATTAGAACCAGCCAGTCTAGAGCTGTACCTAAAAATAGAAGGGATTGCTTTTTTTTAACATGTTAAAAATAGAAATGTGTAGAAAGGGTCATGTATAGCCTGATTTTTACAAGAAGACAGAGGTGCTGTGAATGGAAATATTAGATATCAGCCATCGAGTTGAGGAACGTCACATTTATAGTTCCATGAGCTGCTGCTTGTGAAGCATAAAGAATTACAGAGTAAGCCTGGATGGTCTGAGAATAGAATGATACCAGGCTGAAATACACACACTTTTCCAGGGAAAAAATGAGACTTTTGGTCTTGTGAAGCATAAACACATACAGCACTTCAGAGCTGGGGAGGTGCAATGGGATGGATGAAGTTAAATCCTCCCATGTTGCCACTGAGCTTGTCTAATTCTCCTGTTAGTGGAACCTACCTTGGCCCTCACTCCAAGCACTGTGGAAAGGTGGATTCCTTCCAGTTCTGCAGAAAAAAAATACCAAAATCTCTTTTTTCCCCCTGTAGAATCCCCCAGTATTCACCTACAACACCCAGGCCAAGCACTGAGCAGAAAACACAGGTCAGAGTGGGAAGAAAGGCACCCACAGAAGCTTTCAAAGGCAATCAAATCTCACACTGACTTAGTAAGCCACATCCCCAGCTAAGCCCTGTCTTTTTAGGTGATCCAGTGGGATGAGAATCCTATTAAGACAGGTGAATTTTGTTTGGTGTGCCCCACTTATTCTCACAGTTAAATCATGATCACATTGATCTGCCTTATTATAGCTGAGATAGTCAAAGCTGTTAAAACAATTTGGATAAAAAGTTACCAATAACTGGAAGTGGAATTTGGCATCTAGATTTGTTAAAAGAGGAAAAACCTCAGCCTTGAGGACTATATGCCATTTGAAATCTGCAGCATTCCTAGTTCTGTTAAATGGTAATGAATTATTCCAGATAAAAACCAAATCCCCACCTTTGTTTTAAATGGGTGTTTGCACCAACAGACTGCCCCATGAAGACTCAAGGTAGAGTTCACCTGATGTGGCTCAGACAGCACAAAAAGCTGCAATGTGCCACTCCAACTCATCTAATCAAGTAGCTGTTTATTTGATTTTTCCCCCCCTAAACACTACAAATAGCTCACCAAGTCCTTAAGATCCATTAACCATCGCCTCCCCCCCTCCCACCACCACACCAATCCCACCCTGGAGAGCCAGCTCTGTCTCAACAATATCAGGTCAAGCCTTCATGGCATTTTACAAGCCTTCAGCACCAGGTGTGTCAAATTCAGTCCTCGATTACCTCCAGTTTAGACACACTCATATTTCCATCAAAGGAAACACTCCTTGATTTAATGGCCAGGGCCATTTTATTGCCATGTAGAACTCCTTTCAGCTACAGTTATGTGAAGCTCAGTTCAGCCCTTTCTGAGACCTGGAAAAGAAAGTGGCCATCAGCAGCTTGGGGTCAGTGGCCTCGTGGAGCTCAGTGTGCTGCTTGACCTCCTGGTCCACGAGGACTGAGATGCAGAGAAGAGCTCCCTTCCAAGAGAGAGCAGGAAAGGAGCTTACAAAGGCACCATGGGATTTAGAAAACAGGGAGTGCCTCATGCCTGGTTGGAGCCTTTTTCCCCTGCAAGACTATTCCCTGTAGAGATAAAAGGAGGGATGGATGTACAAACAAAGAAAATAGACTTGGGTTGAAAACACAGCCAAATGTGGCAGTATTTTCATATGTTCCTCAATTATTCAGAGGAAAGATTTTGACAAGGACCTCTGAGATGTAAGTCAGCACAGGTCCCAGGAGCAGGGCAGAACAGCTGTGGATGGATTTGCTGAAGCAGGAGGTCCCATCATTTGGGTTACTACTCCCATAACTAAATGTGATTTCTTTTAACAGTTATGCCAAAATGCAGGTCTGAACAAGTGCTTGTTGTGTCCGTGCTATGTGGAGCTAAAGTCCTCTTGCTATTTTGAAGTTAAATGTAGAACTCATGTTGACTTGCAAATAAAAAAAAATAGTTTATTGCACTGTTTATGTGTAGATGTATCATATCTTTATAGCCTGATATATGTCCCAAAAGAAAAGCTGAGGTTTTAAATAACCGTAGATAGGTTTAGGAGTGTAAATAAACTTGCAGGTTCACCACTGTACTCAGAAACCTCTGAACAAAATCATTGATTCTTCAGAGGCAGGATTCTCACAGTTTGTGTCAAGGACATATCTTCTGATTGAGTACCTGGAGGCACAGGTGTGACCATGAATGCACTTGGTGATACTCCCAAACCTCAACCAAACAGAAACCAGACCTTCATCTACTGATAGACTCCTCTTTCTTGAGTGGCTCTAGGCCAGCAAAGCATTTGCTCTGGATTCAGCCTCCTGCCATATTTACAGCCCTGGATGCTCCACTTAATCCCTCCAGGGCTTTTCAGGAAGGGCAGAACTGGAGCTCTCCCTTGAATGTAACTATTCCACTCATTTGTTCAACTTCAGGGCATATCCACACACATATGTGTGCATAAATATGTTTTGAAGGTGACCTATTTTCCAGCTGCAAAACACTGTCTCTATCAGAGGGTTTTGCCAGCTAGGGAAGGATATGAACCAGAGAGGTGCAGAGGGAACTGCTGTGTCTGCATTATTTAGAGGCTCAGCATGCCAGCTTCACAGGTGTTCAAACTGCTCAGGAACCATTTGGCCCACTGTTATGGAAAACATGATTTTAGAGATTGAAATCAGCCAGCAAGAAAAGGTGTTTAACCAACTAGCTACTGCAGGACAAAGCAAAACCTCAAGGTTTTCTTTGAGTTTCTTTTCATTGCTTTTGTTATGTTTTTCTCCACAGCACCTGCAATATTGCTTGCCTGACATCCTTGGGAACTGCTGGCAGTGAAGGAATTTATTAGCTAGAAAATTCCCAAAGTATCTCTAGGAATTCTTCAGAGCTGCAACGTTTCAGACAGAGAAGAACTTGCCAGAGAGAAAAGGACTAAAAATCAGGTTGTGAGTCTCCATTCTGTACAGAGACACCATGTGTATAACAACATAACAGAACATTTTATCTGTGCAGCTTTGCCAAGGCAGCCCCAGCCCAGTGCTGCTGGGCAGGAGAAAACAGGCAGAAGGTCTTGTTCCTTTCCAATCTCCTGCTCAAAAACCGTGGGTCAAACTGCTGGAGTAGCTGCTCAAAGCATGTTTTCCACCATTTTTCCATGCTGGACTGGGTGTGGAGAGAGAGCAGAATTATTCTTCAGCAGAGACTGAAGCCCACACAGCATCAGTCCACAGCAAGATCACACCTGCAGCTGGGTGCCCAGAGAACCTGCAAGGACAAAGCAGAATTTCCTGCCCAGAGACATGGGACCTGTCTGTCTGACCTTCCTGGGAGGTACCAGGGCTGTTCAAACCCAGAACACTCAGTGCCTTCATCGCTGCTTCCCAGCAGCTAAAAATAAAGAAGTATCTCTCCTGAGTTAGATGTCAGAGCCACCATGCAAAACTGCACCCAGCTACCTCCTTCTGCCCTTACAAGTTCTGTTATTATCAAGCAGAAAGAGAAATATTATTGTAAATATCTTCCTGATTATGCAGAGGCATCTAAAAAAATCTCTTCTCGCTCTCTGTTCCTTCGGTTCCAACTCACTGCTAAATATACACCAGAAGTATAGGACAAAAGTGCATAAAATTGCCTCACTGATTGAATTCTAAATCCAATTTCTAAAGGATTTTGGGTCCTGACCAGCAATAAAATTTAAATACCTGAAGATGAAGTTAAGAAAATTCCCAAATATTCAGACATTGTCAAGTCTTATAATCCACTGATTTAAAAAGACTTCAGGCTCCTCAATCACCTTCGAGAATTGCAACTCTGTTTCTGCATTACACAGACATTGGAAAACACAACCATATATTTTTGCCCACAGATCCTACTTTGCAAAAACCAAGTTATTTTCTTTCCTCTAAATATCTATTTATAAATACATATGCACACACTGTAGTTCTGGACTAATTGGTATTTGCAATGTAAGCATTGGCCTTTCCTTCCTTCTCCTCAATGAAAGTAAACATGATCAAAGTCTGCCAGTATTTAATGATGAAAATGTACCGTGTCTCTACAGTCTTAATGTCATTGAAATGAACTTGAAGATAGGTTTACAACAAAAATAATTTTTAAAGGTTTTCATAACAAATTCAGGAGGGGGAAAAAAAAGCACTGTATTTAGCTTTACTTTCCTTAGCATTCTCATTTTGTTTTAGGGGAAAAAAGGGATAAACAAAGATGTTTTAGAATGATCTGTGAGGGGCAAAATAAACGCATAGAGATTTTATCCAGCACTTCTAAGGATATTGGAAGTGCTACAACTACACTGTAGTTTCTTTGTTGCAGCTCTGTATACATTTATACAAAAGAAAGATGAAAGGGGGGAGAGAGTGGTTGATATGGGCTGTGAGAAGTTGGTGGAATTAGATGGTGAGGGGTCAGGTTACAGACAATGTAAGCTAAAATGCATCAAAGGATATGAAGCAAAGGACTAGATCAAAGTCTAAGAAGCCAAGTACAAGAATAAAGGAGTGATAATTGTAGGCACCAAGAGAAAGCTGGAATAGAAATGTGATAATGGTATGACCTCATGACTCCTTTTTTTCCCCCCAAGTCACCAGTTTCCCTGCACAAGGCACAGGGGCTGGAGAGGGCAGGAGTGTGCATGGCAGGAGGGAGCAGCAAGGGGCAGAAGGGACAGGAGTTCTGGGGTCAATGACCCTCCTGGGCTTTAAGGGAAGAATTCACTTTGGTTTTTGCAATGTGCTTCTTTGGTAGGTTTTCCACAGGACCTCAGGGCTGTCCTCACAGGTACTGCTGTGAAACAGGGAGCCTGGAAGGATGAACAGCTGAAGGTCAGGTCTTGCTTTCCTGCAGCCCAGCAGAACACAGCATACACCAGAGGGAGTGGATCTATTTTAAAAGCACAATTGGGTCCTATTTTAGAGAAATTCTTGGGTACTGATGCCTCTCTGCTCTGTGTCTGAGACATCGTGGCTGGGACAGCTGCCATCATCCAGAGAGCTCCTATATTAAACCCATCTTCAGCTGCAGGGTTGTTCTGAGGATGACTTTGCATTAGATGTCCACTTTTTCAGGAACCAAATGCGTTTTATTGCCAAGGAGAAGCTTCCCTTTCATATCTAATGAGGTCCCTCAGTCCCCACTCTTGTACAGCACAGACTGCAAGTCCCTGTACATCCAAAGGAGCCTGGCAGATGAGGGAATTTCTCACCCTGGCTTCCTGGACTGATGATGCAGGATGTCCTCAGCTCTTAACATGCCCCAGTAAGAACCAGTGACATCACTTCAGGTGACTGCATCAGGCAAAGCTGGGGTTTGCTCCATGATCCCTGACATAGGTGTTAATTTGGGACAGGGCAATGGCCCTCACCATCCCTCATGACCAGCCCATGGTGATGTTTCCTGGCGCCTTTGAAGGCTGAGGCCAAGGCTGCGCAGGGTGAAAGCTCTTCCTGGGAACTGCACTTTGCTCCGTGGTTGGTCTTTGGGAGTGGATGACAAATGGGGACAGCCATCACATGCAAGTCTCCTTCCACTGTCAGCAGGGCTGAACTGGTGCCAAGATCCTGCCCTGCTCCAGCAGCTTTGGAAAATCAAACTGTTGATGCCAGAGAATAGCAGCTTCTCTGTTGCCTCCTCAGCAATGCAGACACCTATTTCTGTTTTATCTGGAATGCAGAGGAGGCATCACTCTCTTGCTTCCCTCCAGCCTTTTTTCCTTGCAGGCTGCCTTCCCTTCCCCAGTGAAGCCTCAAGACATCCATTCTCTCTTAAGTGGGTGAACAAATCAAAGTAAACCACTTACTGGTCTCTCAGACATCCATTTGTTGCCCGAGATGTGTGCACCATTTATCTCTTCACCTCCTTCCCCACTCACAGTCATTTGGTGATGTGTTTATTTATTTTTCAGATTTAGTGGTTGAGCTCCATCTCTGGACAATGTTATAGGGTGGAGGAATCCATTGGAGAGTCCTGGAAAAGTTTCTGAAGAAACAGAAAATCTTCAGAAAATTCAGTGTATGTAAAAGTCTCTCCTTGCTGTGCCACAGGTAAATGCTCAAGTCTTTCTTCCTCGAAAAATAAGCTATTGAGACAAAAGAGGGAAAAGGCAGATGACTCTTTCTCTGCCTCACTGCCCTGTCTCTGTGTCCCTTCTCTGTGTACCACTGCTTTGCTGGTGAGTGCTCAGGTAGCCACCAGCTCTTCATTGAAATGTCTGCATCAGCCATGTGGACAAGCTTGACCAGAATCACTCTGGAATCTGTAGAACTGTGCTTTAGTTTATACCTGAGTGTAAGAGCCTGCCAGACCTTCCAGACAAACATTTACACACAAAAATCTTTGCCTGGACTCTTGGGACACTGAAGGCCATCAATGTGGTGTCTGACCTGAATCAGAAATGTCCTTTCTTTCCAAAGTAATTTTGCTTCTCTGTATGTTTCCCTTCTTGCATTTTCAGCTTACATAGAATATAGACACTGAGAGACACATCAGTGAACTGTTTCTTTTGAGCTGAGATGCCCACCAATATTTCCAATGTTTAAAGGCCCTGGCACATTATCCCCAGGAGCTGGGCTGGCAGAATTACTGGAAGGAAAACTCAGGAATTCTGAGGACAAGGGAGGGGGTGGGAGAACAGATACGAGTGTGACAGTTTCAGATGTGACATTTTTGTCACAAAGCATATGAGGAATTTACAGGAGAAGGGGAATTCTCAGTGTTGCATCTTTTCTGGCTCCCCACAGGCTCTGTTGTTCAGGTGGGCAGCTGAGGTGCCTGATCCTGTTTGGAGCCTGGTTTTGCCACTGCACACCTGTGGGGTAGCAGCAGCAGGTTTTTAGCCAGAGCTGCAGTGGCTGGAGCTGCTGAGAGCACTGTGGCTGAGTGCCAAGCTGCCCTGCAGATATGCTGACATGGAGCAGAGGGGGCTGTGAAGTGTGGCTGTGTGCTGCTCTCTGCCCTCACTAAACCCTGCTGCCCTACGCTGATAAAACAGCTCTGAAAGCACTGCCAGGTCTGATCATGGTTCAGCTGTGCCAGGCTGGTACAACTGATGTGAGTCATGGGAGATAAAGAGAGTAAACATGTAGGAACTTTTGCCTTGAAACTTGCTTAATGCCATCAACTGCTTAAAATGACTGCAGGGAAGCTGAAACCACAAGGTCTAAAATGTCTTCTAAAACTTAAAAGGGACACTGGACACTGCTCTACCCGCTCTTGGGTAGCCACGTTGGCATCATCAATACCCAGACCTGAAAAAAAATCATCTCATTGTGACTGAACCAGCTCTGGTCCCACTGTGAAGTCCTGGGGCCATGAGAGAGTTTGGAGGAAGCCACACAGACATTAGGAGGAAGTGTGGCCTGCACAATGATCTGGAAATTGTCTTGCACAGCAAGGAAGAAGCAGCCAGCAGGAAGAGCAGAGTAAAACCCATTCACATGAAATTTGATTTAGGTCAATTCATGACCTGTGAGTTCTGACCCTTACAGATGTATTAGAAACACAAAACTTCGTTCCCAGTGATCATCATAAACCATAATTTTGATGCTGTGTATGTGACCCAAAGGGTGTAGAAGGATTCAGGAGTAGTGGCTCAAAGATATTTAAAGAACTCTGAAGGTATGCACGAGAAGCTTGTCTGAAAGGTTCCATTTTATTGGGCAACAATTTGTTTTTAGACACCTGTAAGAGGTCCTGCACCCAAAATTGATGTCATACAGTGTCTTGTGGTTGTCTGCTCCGGAAATGTGGGTAAAAGAAACTTCCCTAAAACCAGTTCCTGTTTTTCTTCTCCATTTCCATTCTTCTTAGAGTTCTGTAGAACACGTGACTTCCACTGACTCACATCATGATGAAACAGCGAATTGAGACACTCCTCTCCCAGAGTGCTGTCAATTCACTCACCTGCCTTGGGTTTGACCCTATCAATCACACTCCAAAATATCAATAGTTATCAATCCCTGAGCCCAAGGGGCACAGGATGACCCAGCAGCCACTGTGAACCACCACCCTGCACGTGGCCAAGGAACACGACACACGAAAACCCTGGCACTCCTCATTATTCAAAAAGAGAAAGCAGCAAAGCTCACAGCTCTAAGAGTGGGGTCAAGAGGACAAGGAAGCCTTGACACAAGAGCCATGGGCTTTCTGAAGAGGTGGAAGGGGAAGGTTCCTCTGACCCAAACCAGCCTGGCCAGTTTCCTCAGCCAGGAAGTCCCTGTATGTTGTTGCAGTTTTGACGTAAATCTGGAAATTTTGTACTCCTTTTTGCCCAGTTGTTTCCCATTGACACATTTGGGTGTGTTTGAGAAACCTCAAAGGGAGGAGGGCAGTCAGTGATGGGTGTTGGAAGGGCACAGGAGAGTAAAGCATTTGTAAGATCTTCCAAAAGCACTGAAAAAAGTACCTTACACATAAATCACATCACACGTTGTCTCTTTAAAGGGTGAACACAAGGAGTTCTGGTTTGCTCACTGTTGGCTCTCTAAGCAAGAGTTTCTAAACTCATGAGACAGTTCAGCCAGAGTCATCAATAAAATCTCTGCTGTGAGAAAATTGCCAGGTAGTTATGGCCAATCCAGAAAGCCAAATCAGACAGTCATGGGGAAAGTTTCCTTGACTGAACAGAGCTGGAAGGTCAAACAGCTCCTTAAAGTCCTCCTTGCCAAGGTAGATCTTTTTTCTGTATATTTTCAGTTATTTAAGAAATGTTACAGTTTGATATTGCTTCAGTGTTTTGTTGATTTGAATTTTTTGACCCCAGTTAGAAAGCAGAACCATGTTTACCTGGATTTGACATTAGTGTAGCCCTCTCAGCACCAAGACTCTTAAGGTCAGACCTGCATAGTTTTCCTCCCAGGCATCTTGTCAGTCCCACACAGCTTTTGGGCAGCCCAGCAATAAATCATTTATCTAGCCAGATATCCTCAAAATATTCTAGGCTCTCTTTAGAAAAGGTATTTTCTTCAACTGACAAAAATCAACAGAAATGCTCATCTCTCCTGCAATTCCATTCAGTTAAAGATAATTCAGAGGGATGGGGAAAATCAATAAAATCAGGAAAGACTTGGGTGTTTTAATCCTATTGATCTCTGTTAAAGGATGCTACTGCTCCCTTTAAAACTGCTGATTTTTTTTTTTTTTTGAGCCTTATACAACAGTTTTAGTCCAGGAGAAAAATCTGCAGCCCACAGCTAGTTCAGATTTTCCACTGCAAGAGGAAAGGCAAGCCATGTAGGGCACCTGTTGTGGGGACAGTCCTCCTGCAAAGGAGCTGGCAGGTGGTGAGAGATGAGGCAAAAATACTTCCTGGGAAGTCTTTGGAGGAGGGATGTGAGCAAACTCCTGACAGCCCCAGACACCCCCCAGCAACACCTCGGGGTCCGTGACCCAGAGTTTTATATCCTTCCTTTTTGCACATTCTTTTCTGTTGCACTGCCATGGTGACACATCCCCTGTGCTTGGAGACACCCTCTCTTCCCCACCAGCAGCTGAGCATTCATCACACACCCTGTACAAGGGTTGGACAAGAGTTGTCACTCTTGTTTTAGGGTCTCCTCTCTTTCCACTCTCCCCTTTGCACCTGAGCACCCCCTTCAGCTCAGAGCCCCCTCATGGTGCAGAGACCCCAGCTGAGAACCAGCAATCACAACTTTGTGGTTGATTCAGGGTGTTCTTCACCTCCTCCTTTGTCCCTTCACCTTCTGGTCCTGGGGAGTTTCATTCCCCTGCAGACTGGTTTGGTCACACCCTGCTCTCCCACTCCAGCTGTGCTAATGGCTCACCCTGGGGACACTGAATTGCACACCTGAGCTTAGTCCAAGGTCACAATTTCTACCATTTTGCAAAATGGCAGAAAGCACAAATTCCATAATGGCTTGTGACTATGAGTTCAGTTCAATACAGCTGGCAGCTTCTCTCAGGCAGATCTGCAGCAGGACTGACCTCACTGACTGAATGAATCACTTGTCCCCCAGGGGCAGGAATGCTTCTTCCAGGACAGGATTGAAGCTGCTTTCTTACAAAGGCACTATCAGTCCCAAGCAGGGAGCTGGAAGCTGCCTGAGCCACACACCTGTCTTGTAGAGAGTTCCTAGGCCTGCCAGGCATTTACCATTCAAAAAATACACATTCTTCATCAACTTGAGCTGAACTTTGGTGAAGGGTGCAGGGGGGAGAAAGGAGAGGAAAGGAGGAGGGGAGGAACTCAAGGGGTTCAAGTGGAAGTTTTTGTTCAATCTTTGATGGAAATAAATAACCAAATCTGTCTGGTTTTGGCTCAAGTGCATTTGTTAAATGTGCCAAGGCTAGAATTGTTATCCCATACCAGTTCTCCAATGACTGGATTAAAAAATGATAATTGCTTTCTTGTTAATGAGAGTGCCACAGCAGCTTCAAGTAGAAGAAGTACCACGAAGGAAGAAAAAAAATGAAGTGAACTGGTGTGGTCCCAAAAGCAGACAGTCACCATCCCACCCCAAATTGTCCTGTGGGTGCCACAGAGGAGAACCTGTGTTTGCAGTGGGGCACAGGCCCCCATCATCCCAGAAGTGTTTTCCCACTAGATCAGGTCAGGAGTACTCGAGGAGTGAGCTGGACAAACAGCAAAGCAAACACACACCAGACACAGGGGGGTCAATATATTGGCCTGTTAATGGCCAAGGCTGCACTCCAAGTGAGGCTGTGCCAGCCAGACTGGCACTGGGCACATCAGAGCAGACACATGGTGGGGCCCTTGGTCTGTGCTGACCACCACAGCACCAGCAGGGTCAGGGCTGGGGAGAGAACGGCGAGGTGAGAGCTCGGGAGAGCTCGGTGCATCCCAGCACTGCAGCATGCCCCAAGCTGCAGGCATGTAAAGGAACTATTCCTGTATTTCTGGCTAGAAATGGGCTTCATTTAGATATTTATGCCTTAATTATGCTGAATGAAGTGAGAAAGAAGAGTCACCTATTTCTGTGGCTAGGGCTAAGGGATGCTGCATCCAAGACTAAAATATTTTTGCATGCCTAATCCATACCTCCCATGTGCTAAGAAGCCTTTAAGCTCTTTTTAGCTGATGAGACATGAGCAGGTGGTCCAATTGTGAACAAAATGTCAGAATCCCTTCCCAGGTACAAAACCCCACTTAGAGAGACAGTCAAGCTATGCTGATAAACGTCAACTAGCCCCAGGCACCACCAACCCCCAAATCTCTGCTTTCAGTGCTAACATTAACTCTAATTATGTTCATCCTAAATCTGCTTCCAGTCTGTTTTCATTACCTTCATTCATGTTACTTTGCTATCACTTGTCCCTGCTTGCTGGCCTGATCTGTGATCAGATCTATTAGCAGATCTGGTGCTGTGGTTGTGCTCCTCAGCAGCCTGCATGTGGCACTTCTTGCTTTCCTTGGCCTGCAGAGTGGCTGGTAAACTGTGGGTGCAAATTTCTGACACTGGGCAGCAGCTTCATGACAGCTCAGCCAGAGCCTCTGCCTTCCTCTGAGGTCAGCTGTGAGAGTCAGCACAAACCCTGAAGTGTGGCAGTGGGAAGCTGCTCTTTGCACCCCACAAACAAGCTGTTAGACAAGGCATGGAAATAAGGAATTCTCTTGGACTCCCAGGAGCCCTGATGGCTTGGCTGCATAAAGGCAGTTTGTTTTTCCCAAGATGCTCCCTCTCCAACTGATCTGGCACTAGAGAAACCACTGATGTGAACATGCTGTGCAGGACAACTTAGTGTGGTCACAAACAAAGCCTGGGATAGCCTGGAGCAGAGAGGGCTCCAGGAAGACTTTCTAGCACCTTCCAGAGCCTAAAGGAGCTACACAAGACCTGGACAGGGACTTCAGACAAGGGACTGGAGTGGGAATGGCTTAAAGAGGGCAGGGTTAGATGGGATATTAGGAAGAAATTCTCCCCTGTGAGGGTGGTGAGGACCTGGCACAGGTTGCCCAGAGAAGCTGTGGCTGCTCCATCCCTGGAAGTGTTGGATGGAACTCCAAGCAGCCTGGTCTAGTGGAAGGTGCCCATAGCAGGGGGTTTAGAATGAGATGATCCCCAGGGCCACTTCCAACTCAAACCATTGTGTGATTCTATGATAACAAAGGCCTTTTGCAGTTTCCCAGTTTCAGTTGTATTCTGGAAGGTGGTGCTGCCTGCAGGTCACATCAGGGAATGCTGCATCCCAAGGGCCTGGATTTGCAGATGTACTGAGCATCCAAGGCTCCAGCTGTTCACAGCAGGATGTGTAGGTGCTCTGTGTTTCTGAAAACAGCATTTACAATTTATGGCAACATTTTGTATCTGCATGAATAAAATCTCTGAAGATTATCTCAGTGTTTCTGGAAGGGGTCCATGTACTTACAGCTTCCCTTGTGCCCACTGAGCGTGGCAGGCTCAGCTCTGAAAACAGACAAAAGTCCAATGACATCCTCAGGATAAGTTCCCAGTGTAGCAGCCAACAGGACATATCTAGATCAGAGAAATATTCTTTCTTCTTCAGGGAGTTGTTAGGATTCTGCAAATTATTGTAATGAATTGTGAGACCTTGAATGAAGGGTGCTACCAATCAAAGATCATTGTGTCTGGGTGGATTTTATAGACATTTCTGGAGCACTCACAAAAAAGATAAGGAAAATTATATTTTGTATACATTCTCAAATGTGTATGTCATTTCTATGTACTTTCACCCAACTGGCAAAATAGAGATTTTTAAAGGATACTCAGCAAGATGTTACTACCCCAACATAATCTACACGATTGTTCACAGAATTTTTAAATAGAATATTTACTAATCCACAATAATTCTCAAGCATTTTTATATTTAAGAAGTTATTTTCTAGTATTTACCATTTATTGTCATCCTTTAATGCTCTTGATCAATAAAACCAAAGATTAACCACTCTTCACAAGGGTTCCTTTTCTTCCATTATCAACTCTAATACTGTCATTTAAGTATGATATTATTATGTCCACTCAGAAAAAAAGTCTACTACCCACAGTGATGGATAATGAGATAGGCTTTCATCACATTCTTTGCTTTGGAACATCAGTAGGATTATCAGCATCATTGGAAAAAGAATATTTCAACTGACAAAGCAGAAAAGTGGAAAGTTCCTGAAAAACTAAAGAAGACTCAGCAAGTCCTTTGCTCTGTATGAGAATAGGCATTAATTAAATCATGTCCCTCCTTGATCTGTGCAGCTGAAAGAAAAGGGAAAAGCCTTGCACTTTGGGTTCCTTCAGAACAGCAGTTCCTGACGTTTCTAGTGAGGAGTGGAATAATTGCCAAACACCTTTAGGACATGGTGTGGTGAGATGTTCCTCATGGAAGTGTTTCCTGGGACAAGCTGCCTCCTTCACAGCCAAGGACATGAGAGATGTGAGGAGCAGAGATTTGGAGAGGTGCACAACAGAAGCTGTAGTTTTAAGGACCTCCTGGCATGCCAAGGTTTCTCCTTCTGTGTCTGAGCCCTCTGCAGAGATTAATAACCTTTGGATGTTTGAGCAGCAGGTCAAATAACTGCTGTGTTTTAGCTCTTTTTCTGTGTGGGTATGCATTGCCTATCCATCTAAATTCTGGGCTTTGGGGTATTTCTAAAGGTTTTCTATGGCAATAGGAACGTGTCCTTCATTAATGCTAAGTCAAGTCAATGCTTGTTGGGATAAGGGAGGCAGCCTTTTAGGAGAAAGAAGTATTTTAAATTCCTGCCTTCTTCAGTAACTTTCTGAGCTCCACACAAGCATTCTGCTCCTACTGGTTTACAGTTTCACACTTGGGCAAGGGGTGACTGAAGGAATAAGTCTCAGGCCCAGCCCTGAATGGCTGCACGTTGCCACTGATGTGTCTCCCCCATTCTGAAAAGCTCAGCACTTCCCTGGGCTGGACCCTCAGAGAGCCAGTAAAGAGGAGTGTCATTGGGGCTTACTTTTGTCAGAGGATTAATGCCTTAATCGAATGACTTGCTAGGAAGGAAAATTAGCAGATGCTGCAGCGTTTCAAGTGTCCTTGGAAACACTGGTAAAAAATTCCTTATGCTCCCTGAGATCAGATTCGTGTGTGACAGTCCCTATTCAGCCTGTGTTTGCAGTTTGCATATTTCTGTGTAAATGTGTGTCTTACAATTAGCTTGAGGATGTGCTTACAGTTGCTTTTACAAGTCCTCATTCTTGACAGTTTTACGGATGTTTGCACTAAGTAGCTTTTAGTGGCATACTGGTGAAACTAGGCACCTTGTTTTCCTTTCTTAAAGGCCCTTGGTTCTAATACCTACAAAGACTAATCCATTTGCCTCAGCTAATCCAGTCTAAAAGTACTCCAGTGCACTTGAAAGGATGTCCTGTGAGCAAAACATCTCACCTTGAGAATGGGGAAAAACTTGTTTTGGAGGTTGCTTCCCTCTGAAGCAGCAACTCCAATTGGCTAATCTATTTAGCAAAATTAATGAGAGGGCCAAGGATTGAGTTTCATGGCAGACTAAAGCCCAGCTTTCTCAAAGAAAGGAATTCATTGTTGAACCTTTGATGGTCTAAAGGAGGAGAGATGCATTCATATGTTTTGGGTAACTCCCTCATCATTACTAAGATAAAATAAAAAGGCTTTAAGGTTTCTTTCACCAATCACCCCACAAGTTGGCAATTATATAGGATTACTAGTATCCCATAGACCTGAGCTACCAACAGCTATTTTATTCACTTGTGTAATGCATTTTATGGTAATAACAAAAGAGCCCTTCAGGCTATTTTGTGGTCCATACAGATTTTGAAGGAGGGGGAACTCTTATTTTTGTTTGTGTTTTGAGTGGGGGCGATAGGCAAAAAAAGGAGGTTTTTTCCTGCCAAGAGATTAGTGTGAAAGAATGAAATGAAATGTTTCGGTCTTGTTCAGTTCTAGTCTAATCAAGCCTACTCTCAAATTAATGAGCTCTTACCGGGGGGAACATCCCTCGATGCTGGAAGGCAGCAGTAAAGCTATGCACTTCTATTTCGAAAAAATGTAAAGCAATATCCTTTTTGGCTTCAGATAAAACAGTGAAAGAAGCATTTTTCATCTTTTAAGGTTTGATTTAATGCTACACTGACTTGCAGGGTTTGTGTTTATTGGAGGCATTTTTCTAGAGAGCTGAACAAATTGCCAATAATTTGAGGGTTAGTATTCTGGTCTCTTTTGGCTCATGGTGAATGAAAAGTGTGGGACAAGGTAGTCTAGCAAGAGAAAATAAATTGCATTTATTTTGTGAAAAGGTCTTCCTAAACCCTGTTCAGGTCATACCAACCCATCTTTAGTCCCATCTTCTAAAAACCCTTCCTTGTCCTGCACTGCCCTGGGTAGCCACAGAGGACTCCTTCAGTTTGCAGGGATGTTTCTTCCACAAAGGGAGGAAACTTTCTTTAAAATGTATCATGCCTCAATGGCTCACAAGACACAGCTGATGGGCTCCTCTGGGGCTGGAATAAAGCACAGGCACAGGCCTGTAGTGCCTGAGGGCTGTGGATGCTGGAGTTGTGGAACAGCATCACATGGGAGCCCTCTGTGAGCCAACAGATTTGGGTCACCTTGAGGAACTCCACGGTGCTGGCAGCAAAATCCCTACATTTTCTGCAACAAACACCCCCCACAGTTTTATACCTCCAAAATCCAAGGCTGGCAGGTCTCATGATTGCACAGTAGGAAATGCCCATTGCAGTCCCATGTTGAACTGTCATTTGCCCTTCTGTGTGCCCATTATAGACCTTTAACACATGCTATTTTTCTCACTTTATTTATCACAGAGGGCTGGGGCTCACTGAATCCATGTGTGGTTTGTGTTCTCTTGTAACCTTGTAATTTCAACTGTGTTTTCAGGTCTTATCTGCTGTTCTCTATATCCAGGCATTGTACTGAACCAAGGTGTGTTCTTATATTCTTTGAGCTTCCTATTATAATGCTGCTGTAGTTTGACAATATTCCACAATCATCAGGTAATTTTTACAACAGCCCTGGGAGATAAAGCCTAGAAGGATTAAGCCCAAACTTGTCATATTTTCTAATGTGAATCACATAGGGGCTGATTAAATATCCTGTACTTTGATAGGACAAAAGTAGAAAAGTAAAAATACAAACCTTTGTAGTTCCAGTTCTAGGTGAGATCACAGTGGGGGTTTGGTTGGTTGGTTTTGTTGTGGGGTTTTTTGGGTTTTTTTTAAACAGTCTGGATCCTTCTGTGTGTCAGGATTGTTTAGTAAAGGACACATTTACCATGAGTCAAGTAATATGGAAAAGTTCATCTAAATATTTTTTCTAGCATCACATTAGAGGTCCCTGCTATACTCCAGGACAAAGTCAATGATTCTGGTCAGTCAGGGATTAAGGTCCCTCATCCTCACCATCCTCTGTGTTCTTCACCAAGGTCCCTGCCTCACTTGCTGTCTGTATTCCATCTCCTAGGACGTGTGAGGCAATGGTCTGGCTAACAACAGCCTCCTTCAGCACAAACCATGATTCATTTCCTCAATATCATTCTCAAATAGTGCTAGAGGCCAAAATGCCAGACACAACAATTCAGTTCTTCTAATGTCTGCTAACAAAATACCCTTGGTTTTGTTTTGTTATTTTTTTTTAAGAAGAAAGATTTTAAAAATTGGGTTTCCCACTGGTGGAAACCTACTGAGTTCCACCTACCCAACCAGTAAGACTGGACTTTGAGAGACATGAGGTGTACCTCTACCTTTTGAGCTAAGAGAGGAGCTGATATCAGAACACAGGCAGCATTTTCCTCTCTGAGCAGGTACTGATGGGGGATGAGGGAAATGAGCTCTTGGCAGTCTGCAAGGGGGCAGACACCAGTGGAGAAAATTCAGAAAGGGATATAATGGCATCTCCAAAGCCTATTAACCCACCCAATCTTCATCCTCTGCTGCTGCTGCTGCACCCCAGCCTGCCTCTTGCTTCTCTTGGTTACTCACCAGCACCTTCATTTTGCCTTCAGTGCTGCAGGGTCTGTTGAGTGAGAGAAAGACTCCTTCTTCCTCACCCTGTATGAGTGGTCTTGGTCAGCCTGGAAGAGCACTTCCAAATGCAGGGTCTGACTGCTGAAGCCATTGTCTTCAAAAGAGCTTGGGAATGTGCAGGCAGCAGTGCTCAGGGATTTCAAAAGGTCTCTTTTGGAAAGCCATAACCTGGTCCCCAGATGACATGCCCAGCTCATTTTCAAACTCCTGCTCCAAAGGAAAACAGTACTGCAAGCTTATGCATGAAATAGCTGCAAAAACCATTTTAAAGTTCTTCATATTATTGTTTCATCATGTTTTAGGCCTTCAGAATAAAGGAGCTATTTTTGCTAGAACATTCCCCAAAATACTCAGGCAAAGGAATACACCCAGCATGGAAAATTCCAGAAGAGCCCATTAAGACTAGTTACCAACTCCTTGTAATTTTGCCAAGCATGAAGAGGAAGGCAAAGGCTGCTGCAGTGGTCACTGCTGCTGTCAGCTCCACGTGGAACAGCACCAGGAGCTGATACTGTGGAGTGCTGCCACACTCCATGGAATTTCTGCTACTGCCCAGAAAACAGAACTTTTTCTCAGTAGACAGGTCACAGTTGTATTTTAAATAAGTGGTTTTGCACTTGTAATGAGCTGTGAAGATGGGGCTAAACAGGGAATTTCATGTGACAAAGTCACAGAGGTTTATTTCCCAGAAAGGATTGCCATGCTCCAGCAATCCTTGCCTCCTGCAGACCAAGGGCAACAAATAGAGCTCGAAAGCTCAAGGTGAGCTGTCCTCATCGTGGGCTACAAAGCAGGGACTGATCATAGGCAAGGCATGCTGGTGAGAAGCAGAATTTAAGTTTATAAAACACAAACAGGAGTGCAGCAAGACAGACCCCGTGTCAGAAATGGCTGGGAACAGGAATCAGTGCAGCCTGTCTGCAGGCCAGCACCGAGGTGCAAACATCTGTGAGATGTGGCAAATCAAAATGCCTTTCAGGTAAATGCCTTGCCAAAATGCAGCAAGTGTTCTTTTCAAATAAAACCTCCCCTTATTTATCTACCTCAGCCACATAAGCTTTTAATTAAACCATATGCATGGCTTCATAGGAAGCTCCCTGAAAGTGGAAATCTCCAAGAAAGCCTTTCCAAAGTGAAAGCCATATCAAGTTGCCCTTGTTCACAGCATGCCCTTCTCTAAAGAAAGAAACAAAATTAAGAGTTCAAAGCAGATAACAAATACCAACACACCTGAAATGGCTTAAGGGATTATTTTTATTATTATTATTATTACTATGTCATACAGCAGTCAAATGCATTCCAACTTAGAGACTCCAAAGTCCAAGAAAGAAAATCCAGCTGGAAGTAGTGTCACATCTCTCTCCTTATCTACCTTCTCTTCACGTTTAGTGCTTGCTTTCATGACAGATGTGAATCACTCATACATAACAGTGCCACTCAGAGGAGCAAACAGCTCTGGCTCAGCTCTGTGGCCTTTTTATGAGGCTATCACTCTGCAGAGTTGGCAGTGACATCTGGACTGCCACCACAGATCTGGTTCTGATCACATCTTCCAGTGATTCTGCAGATGAGAACTCCTAATATGGGGCTATCAGCAGACAAATTGCTTAAGCCTGACAATGCCCCAAGAAGAAGTGTAAACAAGGGAATCTGCTCCATTTAAGCAATGCACAATGCTTGCATTGTCTGCCCAAAAACAACAGCTAGAAGGATTGGTTCCCGATTTTTAAGCCAGTCTGCTGCCAAAGTAGAATGGGAAAGCACACAAAAAAGGGAATGTTTTAATGCATCCACTGACACCACTTCAAACTGGAGCAGGATCACAGAAAACTCCAGCACTTGGAAAAATCAAATGCTTTGCCCTTGAAATTCTGCCTGTGAAGTAGTTTTGGGAAGACTGGGAGGACTGAGAACAAGCAGTAAACAGAAAAACAAGTCACCCTTCAGAGTTTGGGTTTATTGGCACAACCTAAAGAAGGTGCAGTGTCCTCCTGTGAAGGTTGCCTTTCCCCCAGCTGCCACAGCTAAGAGGAGCAGAGAGGGCAGCAGTGCAGACTGGCAGTCCCATCCTCAGTGTCTGCTCTTGGCTCTCTCCTGCAGCACTGACACTTCCCTGGCTGTAGTATTTTTCCTAGATTAAATGTGTAGACTTCTCCATTTTTTTTCTTCTGTCTCTGTTCATCTCAAAACATGGGCAAAGAAAATTGGCTCACTCTCAGGTGACAAGCTGTGAAGTTCCATCCTCTCTCAGCTTATTTAGGTGAGTGCTGGGGCAGAAGAAGGGGCCATGCATGGAAGGAACCTGTTGGAAGCTGCTGATATCCAGCTCCAAGGACTGAGAAAGGCATACTAACATGAAGTCACTTAGATGGCACTAGCAGAAGCTTCATTTGATGCAAGCTGGCCGTGATATCTGGACTTGTCTTTCACCACAGAGCCCTCATTTGTGAGCTGTCTTTCCCTGCAGAGTTCTTCTCTACAAGAAATTAGGGAAAAAACTAAAGGTTTGGAAAGAACTATTTCACACCTACCTACAGGGGAGAATTGCAGGCTGAGATACTTTTAAACAAGCTCCTTTTTTGGCTCCAGAAGGAGGCTGCCTGTTTCTTTACATTTGAGGAAGCCTGGTATCATTCAGTAAGAGCAGCACTCTAAACCAGAGAGACATCCACAGTCACAGGACATGGAGCTTGAAGGACCTGCCAAGAGGCAGAAGAAAAGCACCTCAAGGCTTTTGGGGCCTTTCTTATTTTTTGGTTTTGCATTTGTTTTGTTTTGTTTTCTATATGACAGGGTGAAAGTCTTGTCACATCAATTAGACACTGACCTGTATCTCCTGTTTATAAACCCTTCCTGTTACCACATGATTTGTGCAATCTCAACTTTGAAACAAAGCACTGCAGCTTTCTCCCAAAAGTCATTTGCCATTCTTGGATAAACATGTCCTACTTTTATTCCCTCCAAGAGATCACTCCCCTAGAGAGGACAAAAAACTGTTTCCTCTCACACTGGCTGATATTTACTTCTTCTTGCTAGTGGAGGAACCACTGGGGATCCACACTTGTGTGGCCACACCAGTTTTCTGTAGATAGAAGAAAGCTACTGGCTTGAAGTAAGATCTCAGAGGAATCATCAGTTATTTATTCCCCAAATCCACCCAAAACTTGCATAAGAGTCTCCTCAGGAAACTGGAACTGATAGTTTAATGAAGATGGTGATCAACCAGGTGACACCTGGTCTGCTGTCCTCCAGATTTTCTCCTGCAGTGGCTCTCCATAAGTACCTTGCTTTTGACAGGATATACTTGGGAATATTTTGCTTGTGACCCACCATTCCTTACTTGCTACATAGCACAGAGCAAATTCCTGCACAGTAACGTGAACAAAAACATTCTTAGTTGTGGCTGAGAACCACAGGTTGTGTCCATGGGAGGAAGTGTCACACCTGCAGTGAGTATTTTTGCTTTTGTAAAATTTATAAAATCTTGTGGATTTATCTGTCACCAGGGCAATTTCTTGCTGATTAACTACACACACAACTTTCATACAGCAAACCTCAAGAGAAAACATGTTGAGGTCAAGAGAAGGAAATGGACTGATGCATTCTCTGAAATTTCAGCCACCAGACCTTGAATCTGGAAGAGGAAAGTTTTCTATAAAATAGTAACTGAGGCATTTGAAAAAAAAGCACAAAGCAAGTGAAGTCAGAACCCCAAAGACTGCAGGACTCCAGGGGGAAAAAATGGGTTGATTGATGAATCAATACATTGTTTTCTTTTTGGGGATCTTTTTCACAGCTGATAATTTTGCTCCTGAACAAAATGAAACAGTGAATTTCATTGCACAGAGATCCAGAGATTCCAGAAATTATATTGTTCCCTTGCAGAGTAAAATTTAGTTTCTTCCATATGGAAAATTTTTGGCTTGGTAGAAATTAAAAGTTGTGTTTCCCTCATGCATGTTTTATATTTTAGTATATAATATAGTATCAATTTTTAAGAGCATATAACACAAGTTCAAAAGAAAATAATATATCTGACTTTTTTTTAAGTATGGAGCTAGTTTAGGATGTTTCAACATTATTGGAACTTTTTCATCACTTTTTTTGAAATGAAATTTCCCCAAAAGCAACATGAGCTCACAAACTTCTCTTTTTATTATTATTATTTTAGTGCTACCGCATTTTACTGATGGGGGGAAAAAACCCTTTCCATCAAAGTTTTTTTCCAATAAACACTACTCCTGAGTCAAGTAGGAGCGTGTCTGAAAATCCCTCAGATGGAAGATTTATTATGTATCATTGGGGAAAAAAAAGCTTTTCAGGGCCAAATTCTGATACAAGCTGGTTTGTGCAAATATACACTGAGCTGCAGCCAGTGAAAACGAGGCCCTTTCAATGTACTTTGGGCTTCTAGAAGAGAAGGGTACCCAGTAAAAGGGTCAGAAACATTAGTGTGTATGAACACAGATACTCTGCTGCTGCTCTTGGAACTCAAGAACAGCTTTCAAGATCATTTAAAAAATACATATATTCAATGTGAAGCCCTCTAGCCCCCATAACTTTCAGGTATTTTTATTGTCTTCCACTTCCTTAATTTTTTAAACAACTTCTTTTTTATTATCTTAGAAATAACTTTACAATCTATGACCTGATATATCAACTCAATTTTGCTGTTGATCAGCAAGGCCCCATTTGCCAAAAAAAATCAACATATGCAGCTTGCCTTTCACTTGGAGCTTCCCTACAGTTCTGTTTTTAAAAAATACTCATTTTATAGAAGCCCAACAATTTGTGGGTTATAGAAGTGCCCAAACCAGCAAAAGGGTTAAGGGACTTGTGGTAAAACCAATGTGTTTCTCAAGTATGATCAATTATCCTTACTACAACAATTTGTATTTTTAGGAAGGTGGTAAATAGAAAGATGCCTGTGCTGGCAAGCTCCAGAAACCCACTGAGCCCAAAGGTTGTCTGAGAACATCAGTCTGAAAACATGGCTTTGCAGACAAAAACATTGTGATGTGTATGAAAAAGTTGCAAAGGGGCAGCTGCGCTGCCAAAATGAAAGCCAGCCCTGAGACATGTGAAGCACAACAACCAGGGGTGATCCAGTCCATTCCTATAAACAAGATGCAGTGCAACGAGGCTGCATAATTAACCCACTGCCCTAAGAAATGGTATTTAATACGCCATCTATTTAAAATTAAACTGCTGTCAAAAGCAGCGTTTTTATTTCTCATTTTAATCCTGTTCAAAGCAAATAAAGCCGTGTCTGAGGAGCTGCCCCAGGCAATTAACTGCTCCAAACGAGGGGTTTGCAGCCTGATTTAAGTGTCAGGAGTGGCCAATGTTATACTGCAGTTGGAGTGACCTGGTGGGAAACACCCGGCGCTCATCGGGAGCGGAGCGACGGCGACTCCGCGCTCTCCTGGGCCACCTGGAGCCCGTTAAGTGCAGGCATAAATCAAAGCAATCTTCACATGACAGAGGCTTGTCCAGGCTGGGACTGGGTCAGGCCCAATCCTTCCAGCAAAGTAAAACTGAACGGTACAAAGTTGTGTTATTGTTTGCTTTGTAGTAGCACCCAGAGTTATTTAAAAAAGTGGAGGGAGCCACAGTCCAGGATAGCCAAACTTCTTTTCTCTGCTTTGGGCTCATCTGCACCTGCATCCAAATCCCATGGACAAGTTCAGCCTTGGGCAAAGGCTTGGCTGGCACTTCAGATGTAATGTTGGCACCCCTGCAGAGGACAAACAGCTCTTCTGTTTTCATCCCACAGACTGGGGACAGAGGCAAGGGCAGGACTCAGGGCTCATCAGTTATTAGGGCATGCCCTGGACCCCAGTGCCTGCAGGGAGAACAGTGCCACCAGTCAGACAAATCTGAGTATTTCAGATGTGATTGAGACTGAGGAAGAGTTCTGCAGGTGGTAGAATTCTAAAATAGCACCTGTCTGCACAGAGGAAAGTTTCTAGTTCAAGGACCACTTGACAATTACACAATTTTTATTCTTCCTTAACCTATGCTAGACAGACTGCAACAAACACTTGTATGACACATATATTTCATTTAGAGTAGTAAATATTTATCCTTCTGGAAGTCCAGACTCAGCAGCACTGGATAATTGAGTTATTCCTGTATATACTGGCAGTCTTTACCTACCTGAATGCTACCACATGTTTACTTCAGCTCTGACAAGTCCACCCTTCCATATTTACCTTCCATTGTGGCCAGCATGTGAGTGCAGAATGCCAACCACTGTGATCCACATGGAGCTTGTGGCAGGGCTTGTGTTGTGGTGACAGCTGTCCTAAAAGGTAGACTTTTTTGGTAGGTGGAAGTATGCTTGGCATTTTTTTATTCAGATGGACAGAAATGGGGTTGAATTTGTGTCTAAAAATGGCAAAGTGAAAGGTGGGAGCAACAGGTAAAACTATTGAAAATAAAGATATATAAGAGTTGAGACCCATTAACACATTATATATCTTCACAGTTGGTGGAAAAGGCTAAGAATTATCTGTAAATTCCATTTAAAAATCCATCTCCTGCTGTGGCATTCTGCTCTATGTTTTAGTGGCTCCTATGAAGTCTTTATCACCAGAGTATAAACGATTTCACTTCTGAAACATCATAAAATTGCTGCCATTGAAGCCCTGGTAATCAAAGCCTGTTTGAGACCACAGAGTTTGTAAGCTGCATGAGAAAATTCCTAAAGCCATTTTTTACAGGGTTCTGATTAG
The DNA here is from genome assembly GCA_013398075.1 of Notiomystis cincta. Taxonomy (NCBI): domain Eukaryota; kingdom Metazoa; phylum Chordata; class Aves; order Passeriformes; family Notiomystidae; genus Notiomystis; species Notiomystis cincta. Next base: position 117,612 of record VZRX01015982.1, on the reverse strand, counting down.
AAACTCTTTCCAGATATGGGCAGATGAAATGTTCTAGAGACAATCTCAAGGCAATCTTAATTCATGTAACATTGATTTACTGGGGAGCTCGCAGCTCAGAGTAGGCTTTGATGGCAATATCTTATCTCCTGGAATCTGATAAACTCTGAGGACAGATGTATTGCTCCAATTAACATAAATATACACTGCAGATAGCAAGGAGGAAAATAACAAGTCTAAGAAAACAGGGCCTCCTTAATGCCACCTCCTGTACACTGTGCACTGCAGGGCCAGGCTCCACACTAATTGTAGGACCAACAAGCAAGTTCCAAGGAAATAAATGTATACTGGGAGGCTCCACGACATGTCTGAGCTCTTTCCAGAGGTGATTTTTACACCCTAATTAACATCTGTCACCAATCTCTTCGCTCATCTCTTCTTGGGGAAGAAAGCTCTGCTGTGGCCTTGTGTTTGATGAGGCCTGGGGCAAACTGGAATCATTAGATTGGATTTCTGAATTGCTGGATTGGAGTGGTTTTGCTGTGTATTTATACGTTAAAAGTCCAGGTATTTGGAGAAGAAACTGAAGAAAAGTGTGAAGTTCTTTACTGTGCAGGTGACTGAGCACAGGAACAGTGCTCTGAGAGATTGTGGAGTGATGTCTCTGAGATATCCAGAGGGTGTCTGGACAGAGCCCTGAGCAGTGTGCTCTGGGGAGCCTTGCTGAGAAGGGAGGCTGGTCTGGATGACCCCCAGTGGTCCTTCCACCCTGACCCACTCTGTGGAGACCCTGCATTCCTGCAGAACTCTGTGCCATCCCTTCAGAGCATCCTGAAGAAAAGTGCTACCCTGCACTGGCTGCTCTGGCACAGCAGGTGTCCCATGGTGTGGGAGCTGTCACTTTGGATTTTCATATATTGAGCATCCCAAGCACAGGCTGATCTAGGGCTTGGACTTGGGGGGAAGGTGGGGGAAAGGGAGGCTGAGAACTGCACTGAGAGCATAACAACAATCTGAGCAAGGCAAATTAATAAAGGCATAGCCATCCAGACTCTTTGAGCCTCCAGCAGAATAGCTGAAAGGCTGAAAAACAATTACTAATATCTTCCCTAACACCAAAACCCTCTAAAAGGTCTTTTTAGAGCTGACAGCAATGGTCAGAAGATGCTTCTTGGAGTTATCTGTCAAAACCATGCACACACAGTCAAGCTAGAAATGGCTCTGTCCATCTCAATTGCCAACAATAACATGAGGATGAAAAGCAAAGCGTTTCCAGGTGACTGGACAAAGGCTGCTGAGCCAGGCTGTGTCCTGGGGCAGGACACAGAGAACAGGTGCTGCTTCTCACATGTCTTCTATCACCTGAAAAAATGGGTGTTCTTGGTGAGGAAATATCTACTCAAAGTAAGGAGGGAGAAGGGATCGTGAAATAATGTGGTAATTCCATAAAATTTCTCAGGTGCCTATCTCAGCACTGGCCTAGTGTCAGTCAAGAGTAGAGGGAGGTTTGGCAAAGCTGGTTGAAACCTGGAATTTCCCTTTGAAGCCAGGGATATTACAATCCTCTGAATGTTTCTTACTGGAAAAAGAACAAGAAAGGTTGAAATGTCCTACTGAAATGGAAATCATGGGTGATTTTGCCCTGATAGCATCAGAGCATCCTCTTTGCAAAGATTTGCTTCCATGTGCCTGCAGTCTTCACGAAGTGACAATGCTTCATGTCCGTGGAATTGTTTTGTAAAAACACAAATTCAACAGGAATCTTTTGTTTTCATCAAAATGGTGGCTCTCAGTATCTTCACTCTGAAAAAACCAGTCTGTTTCCTTTCCAAACATAGCTTTCCTTCATTGAGGGAGCACATTCTGCTGGAAACTGTCCACAATCCCAAGTCCATTTCCAGTTAAGCCTGTGCAGAGAAGCCTTGCAAGCACTCACATGTTTGCAGGAGCCTCGCCATGGACACATCATTGCAGTTCCAAGTTGTTTAATCTTTTGTCTAAATATAAATAGATGAGTGAATATCAGTAATTTCCTCTGTCCTGCTCGCTGTAGGGGGTTTATCTGTGTGAGGGAAGGCTTTAGGATTAGGGCCAGTCACTGGGGCTGTTTCCAGGCTATCTGCTCAGGAAGGCTCATGAGCTGTTCAGAGATAACACCCTGTTCATACTTGGCCTGATCAGCCGTGCTCCAAAGGGCATCCCACACCAAACCAAACCAAACTGATTTAAAGAAACAACAGCTCAGCTGTTCCCTGCCTGCTGCCTCTGGGGCAAAATGGGACTTTCCCCATGAGGCTGAACTGACTCCAAGGGCCTTTTTCTTCCATTTGGCTGTTTGGGCCAAGCTTCCATGTCTTTCATTCCCTGCTGATTTGGGACCTGCAGGTGGCCAGAAAGCTTCTTTTCCCAGGGACCTGACTAGCCCAGTAAAACTGGAAGCTGTGGGTTGTTTCTTCAACAGAGATCTGGAATTCCATTCCAATTTACAGGAATTTTCACTCTTATTGGCCATGGCCACTGCCCTTATCTTTTCCCATAAGTTTTATCATTGTTTTCCTTTTCATCAGAAATGTCTTCTTTTTCTCCTTCTTGATCTATGTTGGGTCATTCGCCTACCAAATATTCAGCAAAAAGGGGTGAGCATTCACCCTGATGAACTTGGATCCACATTTCTTCCCAGTCCCAACACTCTCCTCATGTGACCCCAGTTTCTTCTTTCCCTGTCCAAGTCCTATAGCTAAAAAAAAACAACTCCATCAGAGGGGCTGGCTGACACAACCAGATGAAGACAACACAGCTCATAAGGGAAACTTGGAAGGGAAGCCCTGAAGTTTGATTGTACTACACAGGGAACTAAACTTTATCAAAATTAAATGCACCCCTCCAAAAAAAAGGTTCTTATGGGATCCCATTACCCCATAAGGATTAAAGCCTGTGCTGAGCTGGGCAGTTGTCTGGCTTGGTAATGTCATGATTTAGAAGTTTGCTGAGCTACAGCTATTTGCAGTTGTTAGACTGAACTATCCTTTCATCTCTGCAATCTCATTCAATCCCTCAGCATTGTGGGGATGCAGGCAAGCCACTATAAATAACTGAGCCTTTTCATGTCAGCTGGTACAAATACCAGCCACTTCGAACAATCTGACCTTTCTTGGGGATTCTGACCAATCTGCAGTGGAAGACAGCTAATATCTTCCAGGATTTTCCATGATTAAGGTATATATAAAATATTACTGGCTGTTTGTGTGCGCTCCAAATGCTTTCTGGCTTGTTTAATCTGGCTGTGACACTTTGTTCCGTGGTTAAAAAATGAAAGTAACGTCCCAGTTAATGATTTTTGATGAAGCCCATTATTCTCACAGTTATTTTTAAACACCCTGGAAGGCACATCAATCTAACACACCTACAAGACTAATATTTTAATAAACTAATAGAGACAGTGGGCTAAAGCCATGGTATTTTTCCTCTGAACACTTGTTTTTAAATGAAACCCTGTGAGATTACCTTGGCATTCCCTTGCACGAAGAAACCAAAACCTAGAAAATAAATTGCTGTTGCTCTCTCCTGAATTTCATCTTTGGCTTTAAATGGGAAACAAAATAGAAAATGGCTTCATCTTCCCAATCAGCAAAAGCTGATGAAGGCTATTCCTGCAGAAGGTATTAAATGATTATGAGATTTCCCCTTCTTCCACACACCTGTTAAATGGAATCTGATAATGCCTCTCTCTTATTAATATCTTATGAGAAAAGTCAGAGGGGATGCATCCTTGATCAAGAGATATCCATTTTATGCTTACTGCTACAGTTCATTCTGGAACACAGAGTGAATCATGCCTCTGTGAGAAGCTGAAGACATTGACCCCAGGTTCAGTCATTGTAACCAGAAAAATAATGAGAAAAGGTAATAAAATATGGGAAATTATCCAGACTGTGGCTTGCTTCCTAGCTTTGCCAGAAGTTGCACTGAAATTTCAAGAGTCTTTTTCATACCTGGCATCCCCCCATTCATTCACACTGTGTCTGGGAGCTTTACCACAGCTGCTCCATTCAAGGAATCAGAGCAAAAATCAGTTTTTACCCACTTGGGAAAATTGGGGAAAAAAAGAAACTGTTCCCAGAGCGTGGCCCTGTCCAACAGGAGCAAGAGTGGCTGTCTCTAGCTCACCAGATTTGTTAGGTTTCTTAAACCACCTTGCAATCTCTCATGAGTGTTGTGCATCTCAGCTAGAGATTCAGGACATAGAGTTTCAGGACATAAAAATTCTAAAACATATTCAGAGAGCAGAAATGTATCCTGGTCTAAAATACCTTTTGGACTTTCACCATGCCCTGTCTCAGGGTTTGCTCTCCTCTTTATTTTGCCCTTTTGCAGCTATAGACACGTTACCTGTTCCTATAGTTAGTGGAGAGATGCTCAAGAGCACAAATCCTCATTTTGGAGGATCAATATGTCTGGGCTGAGCCTGCAGGATGGATTTCCTATCATGTCATTATATCAACTCTTAAGTTGCCCACAAGTCAGCAAAGCAGTGATGGTGAAAGAGTATTTGGTGATTTGCTGTTGCAGAGTAAAGCTGGAGTACGTGAAATTATTGCCACATTATCAAGTGTCTCCAAAATTGTTCAAACAAGGAGATGCTGATGTGAAATTTGAAAAGCCTTTCACAAGTTTAAAAATGCAATAGATTTGAAGGATATCAATGGGAAAATGTGAGGAAGCACTCAAGGGAAAGGACACCAGCTGGAATACCTCCCCACCTCCCTGCATTTCTTTCCCTGCTCCCCAGAACGAGCAGCCAAACTCTTCCCCATCTACCAGGGAAAACTCATAGAAAGCTTCAACTCACCCCTGAGCTGAGCAGTCACTTCTTTCTTATTTCTTATTTCTTATTTCATTTCTTATTTCTTAACCTGGCCCTTCCCATCCCAGCTGCACTTGCTCATAGCATGTGTTGTGTTGTGTTGTGTTGTGTTGTGTTGTGTTGTGTTGTGTTGTGTTGTGTTGTGTTGTGTTGTGTTGTGTTGTTGTGTTGTGTTGTGTTGTGTTGTGTTGTGTTGTGTTGAGCAGGTGAGTGGCTGTGTTCTTACACTTGCCCTTTGCAGTGAATAAATGATATTTTCAGGTGCATTTCTCAGGCACTGAGCTGTCCCTGCAGCTCAAGCAGGAGCTGTGGCAGGGAGCACAGAGCAGCCCCATGACTGGCATTAGAGGTGCTCACTCTGTTAAAGGCAGCTGTTAGAAAAGGAGAGTGACTGAATGTCAATTAAAATGCTTCAGTGATTTAAGTGGGCGACTTCCATGCAGCTCTGTAACGCTACACCCCTCCGTGTCCAGTTAACAGCACTGCTCTCACAGAAGCCCCTAGTAGGTCAATTTATGCAACAGCATTGACAGTGACCTTAAGGAGGGATCATTAAACTATTCTCCTCTCCTGGGATCTGTTACTTTATCTGCTCTCTCTGCAGGAGAGGATGAGACCAGGCAGGGAGGGAAGGGGCAGCTCATTGACCACCCAGACATTACTTTGTTAGCCATGGTTCTTCTTGGTGCACATCTCAGGGAGAAAAGCAACAAAAAGTTAAAGGAAGCAGGTGCAGGGGTAAGAGTTTCCCAGAGCCCACCAGCAGAGCCAGAGGGGTTTCACTCTTGGTGGGGCAGGCAGCGCTCTGCAGACCGGGGCTGGGGGCAGGGGATGCTCGTCCACTGCCACGGCCAGGAGGGACAGCAGGGTCTGTGCTCCCACAGAGCCACAGGGCCACCAGACCCCAGGGGCCACTGCTCCCCGGGCCCAGCAGCCAAGGCCAGCAGCAGCACGGGCAGGGAAAGGTGGCCAGGGGCTGGGAGGGGACAGCCCCGAGCCAGCCCAGCAGCTGTGCCTGCAAACTCAGGGCAGAGGATGGCTTCTGTCACTTGTCTCATCTCAGGCACACTGCAAAGCTGAGCTGAAAGCTTTTAATGGTCCCTTGACTCTGAGCCTGCAGATACAGGGAGATAGAGAACATAATAAACGCTCAAAATGTGATCTAACTGCAGAACACATCAAATGTGTGTCTTAACCATATCCAGTGGAGCTGAATGGAAACAAACACCCCATTGCAAACCAGACCACACACAGCAAGATAGTGCACATGACTAATTTTGATGACTGATTTCATATAAATAATGTACCAAGATTACTAGATGCACTGTAATATCTTTTCATTCCACTCCTTTAATTAACTTTTCATTGAGAATCCAATTGAAAGCAGCTAATAAAACGTTTGCTTTTTTGCTCTTTAGATCAAAAATACATCCTGCCCTTACCAAAAACTGGGAGAAATTGCATGAAACTTGGGAAAACGGCCTGCTGGATGCCATTCCAAATAGTGCCAGTGTCACAGCTCTTAGCTGTGTGGCAAAGGAAGACATAACAGGTGTAGATAAGGAGTGGGAAGAGTACAGTATTATGGTCGCTGCACGTTGTAAATTGCTATGGGAACCAAACAGTTTTGTTCTAGATCAGTTTTGCCACCTACACAAAAGGGGAATAAGGCACAGATAACCCTACAGCTGAGTTCTGTTCTTCTGATGCCTGGCAATGTTTAAATGAACTCATGAAGGAAGTGTTGAGTAGTGAAAGACAAATGACCTTTTCCATCTGGGAAAGGTCTTAAAATCTTAAAGCTGCAATGCCTGTGTTTATCAAAAGAGAAAGAAGGGAAAATGCAGGTGAGGGAGAGAGGAGCCAAATCCCCTCTGTCTGAATTCAAAGAGGATGGCAGGATTTAAAAGAGCTAGTGACCTTCAGGAAATTGATCCTGGTGTTGATGGATCACTATATGTAGGATGCAAACTAATAGGTCAGCTGATGCCTCTTCGCTGTATACAAGGTGAGATTTCCTACTCCTCCAAACCAGAAACTTTAAATGGCTTTGAGTGAAGTAATTTGAACACTTATTACACCATCTCCAGGGGTTTTCAAACTATTTTGCAAATAAGGCAGGCAGGTAGGGCAGATAAATCCTCCCATCCTGTCATTACTGATGACAAAGCTGATACAGAAGGATGTGACATGACTTGTCCCAAAAAACCTCTCTAAGAGGGACCCTCATTGCTTGTGTCTCAGGTATGTGATTAACCAATTAAGCACCAACCACCTTTCCCTTTTAACAAGTTTCCTCAGCTTTCCCACTGGAACTTTGCAGAACCACAGATTTCACTTTTTTTTTTTAATACTAAGGCATCACTTAGTCCAGGTTTACTCAAAATAGTGCCCAGGGTCTCTTTATAAGTCTATAAACCTGGGAGGATCTATTTGTGACCTTGGGCTGAGATTCAAGTTTTAAAGGAACAGTGAAACTGAGGCAATTTATTTCATTACTTTGATTTTCATACTTTTAGTTCTCATGTTCTACATTTGAATGTGCCTGAAGGGCTTGTGTGGAAGGCAACTTGCAGACTTCCAAAGGCTTTTTCTGTTGCAGCCTTGATCCAAAATTTTGACACTTCTCAGTCTGGCAGCCTCTCCATGCAGCAATTGCAATATTCACATCATGGATATTATTTGCACTGGACCTTCCAAGACATGTGAGCACCCAAAGTCATGTTTACAAGCTGCATCTGTGATGGGTACAGCCCTCTGTCACACCATGGCATGGGACAGCAAAATCCTGCCACAACATTGTCAAACCCAGGTAGAGGAAGTTAATAACAGTGAACAGGAAAAGAAAAAATAAATAATAAAAGGATTACCTGCTGCATGGAAAGCTTCCCAAGGTTCAGTATGACCTGGGAAAGAATTCATAATCCCAGGTTTCTTTCAGACCATTTCTGGGAACAAAGGCACCTGTATTAAAATAAGTGGTGTTGATTTTGGCAAACCACAATCCAATAAAATAGAAAAGAATAGAAAAAGATGGTACAAATCTGATTGTCCCTGGGCATATAATTCTTGGTGCTTCACACATTCTCTCTACCCTTCCCACATACATCTTGGCATGACCTGGTACCTTTCATTTTGCACCATATCTTTTTTGATTGAGTGAAATGTCTTTAGGATGGCAACAGGCTGAGTATGAGAGAGAGCACTGTAGCTGGAGCAAGCAGACTTCACAAGGGCAGCCCTCCCACCTGCCAAGTCTCACCACAGTCTCCTGTCCCCTGGATCCTTTTGGAACCCACTCTGAGAAAAAATTCAGTCATATGCTTTGTTAATTTTAAACTAAAAACCAACCAGAAGACAACCAGAGTTAATAGCACTCATTTAAACTCTCCCATATATGGGAAAAGCCCTTGGCTGGGTTTCTCTCAGCTGGAAGTGCAGAGAACTCTGAGCTCTCTGTCCATGGGCTGTTTCACAGCAGCTGAGCACCTTCCCCAGCACCTCTTTCAAAGAGAAAAGAAAGATGGGAAACAGAATAAATACTGGAATCATTCCATAAAATATTATTAAGATAAGACTAGCTAGAGATAATAATAGCTAGTAAGGAGAAACAGGGTGTTGGCACAGGATCCTTCCACAGCAAAGCATGGAACAACTGAGGACCATTCCTGGAAATCAAACTGTAGCACCTTCACATGCCCCCAGGACCCAGAGCATTTTACCAGCAGGAAAAAGTGCTACCAGCTCAAAGTGCTATTTACTGGTGAACTGTAACATGGAGTGAAAAACAGCATCTATTCAATGGCTGTTTGGGACAGAAAGTGAAAAACAACATGGCCATTGAAAGGGCAGGAGGAATTTCTGGTAGGCAGAGAGTAAATAGCCAGGTTGGCCCCTGGCCAGGCCATGGAGGTTGGTCATCTCCTTTTGTCAAAAGTGCCATCAGCCCCTCAATGAGTAGGGGCATTCAGGGTTTCTGTCCAAGGCAGAAGATGGATAACCCTGCTAAAAAGGAAACATCAGAGGCGAGTATGATCATAAACAGGGAGGATATCTTCCAGATAGAGGGGGGAAATGGAGCTCCAGGCACTGTCCAAAACAAACAGGACTCACCATGAGTGGATGGGGGTCATTCCAGGCTACTGTGTGAACTACATCAGAGCCAGCATTGCCCTCCACATGGCTTCCCAAAGTTTGGCTTTAACACTTGAATGTCACTGGCAGAAGAACACAAAAATACTGCACCCACAAAGAAAGCCAAGAAGGAAACTCAAGGAGATAGAAGTTAGGAGTCCAATTTCACCTGAGGGAACAATTAAGAAATATTTATCGAGGATGAACTAATGGATCTTTATTTTTAGAGGAGAGCGTTGGGGAATTTTAAGAGTTTCCCGCTCTTAGCTTGTATTTAAATAATAAATAACTCTCTGAGTTCTGGGGAATGTTCAAGACAGCAGTCCATGCAGTTGCAGGCAGGCCACAAGAAATAGTTTTCAAAATCAAAATAATAAGCAGCATTCCTGGAGCCAATTTAGATGTTCTGACATCTCTTTAGAAAAAACACTCAACAATTTCCTCTATTGTTGCTAATGGGGTCTGTCCAGTTGAGTTAGAGGACATTACTGAAATTACAGGATTGATCTGTAGTGCATCATTCAGCAAGGAAGTCTGCAACTGTGAAAAATAAATCCTGCAAAAATAATCCCGATTCATTTTCAGCCATCGACAGACTGAAGAAGCCTGGATATAAATGCACCTGTATTGAAGTTTCTCTAGGGCTGAAACAAGGCTTGAAAATCAAATCTCATGCCTTTCATCTGCTGGAAACTTCTAAGTAAAATGCAGACCCACAAAGCCAGCCCTAATTATTTACTCTAAAAACAACATGCACTTTGTATAGAGCACAGCCTTTAACTCTGTCTGTGAGCTATTTCTGGGGACTGTGTCTTTGGCTCTGCACTCCACACACAGAGCAGCAAAAGGTCAGTCATGAGTTAACATCAGAGCTGTAACAGTGAAGAGCCCTGCTAATCAGACTTGCTCCTGACCACTTACTGTTCAAAGAGCAGAGTGGGGCTGGATGCTAATGCATTTGACCCTTCAAAAGCTTAGTAGCCAATTAGCTTCCTAAAGGCCTTGATGAGATGGACTCATTTACTCTGCATCCCCACACTCCTCTGTGGTGTTTAACAAGCAGCAGGACCACCAGCAGCTGCCCAACAGGGCCCTCTGCACACTCAGCACTGAGGCCACAAATGTAGTCACTGGAGAGGAAAAGAGGTGTAAAAAGCACAGCTTGGGCTGACTTCCACATAAAAAGCAATGTCATTTGCAATACTGCAAGATTCCAGTCAGTTCCATAATTTTCCTTGAACTCTCAGGGAAGGCTCCAGAACATCAGTTTGCTTTGCAGCATGAAAGTCAGGCCTTGTGTTCTCTTCCAGAGCATCAAAGCCCTAAACACCTGGAAAACTCTCAGTGTTCCTTGTAATCTTCATTGGAAAGGTGCTTCCTGAAATGCCAGACCTCAACTGAAGATGTTCACACCTTTGTTTAACACATCCAGCTCATGTTTCTCTCTGCCTCCTTTTGGCTCCTCTGGGCATTCTTGGCCCATCCTGACAGAACCCTCCATTCCCATCCATAACTCACAAACTGGCAGAGTTGCTGATTTTCTCTTCAGACACCAAAGCAAGTTTGCCAGGGCTCACAAAAAGAAATCTAGGTAGAAAAATGCAGAGACACACTATCAGAGACTCTCTCCCCTCAGTGTCCTTCAACCAATGCAGCCCTTGAAGATCAGCAGGGCTGATAGCACAGCAACCAAACCGTGCAGCTGAGAGCTCCTTTATCTGAGAAATAACTGCACATACTTAGTCAGCTACTTGTGAAGGGCATTTATTGGTGTGGTACCAAATCACTGAAACACTTAGCATATTCCTAAGTCACATATGTCCCACAAGTGAAGTGTGTCCTTGGCAGGAAGCTGAATCTGAACAGACTTAAACACTTGCTGAAGTATAAGCACATACGTAAGTGTCTCCCTGAATTGTGGCTGTGTTGACATTTGTATTACTGGCCCAGGTGTCAAGCAGAATCATTTATTACTTCCTTCTCTCTCTCCAGTTACCTTTTCTTCTGCACTGGTGCCTTCAAAAGGAGAAGTTGTGCTTCATACCAAGTAGGCAAAACTAATCAGTCTATTTTAATAAAGAGAGAGATTAGGTGAGAAGGACAATGGTGAGTGTGAAAGTGGAGAGAGATGTTGGTGTGCTATTTTCAAAGCTCCTGATTTTTTTTTCAAGTGCAGTATTTTAGCACTTGGCACCAGTGATTATGCAAAAATAAGACATTGAGTTCAGCAGCTATTAGTTAGAATTTTGTTTTAAAATTTCCAGTAAGTTAAACTTAATGGAAAGTCAGGGATATTTATTTCATGTATTAAAAGGAAAGTTTCCCCTTTGAAGCAGAAAAGCAAGAGATGGGGAATGTTACCTTTTTGTCTCAATGCAGACCAATGATGCTGTTGTACTCTCAGAACTTCACACGCTTTTTATTCCTCTGGTTGAGCTGCCACAATCCACAGAAAGACACTTCAGCCCTGTGTCAGTTTGAGGGCTACAGCTACAGCCAAGGCTCAGCCACAACTCATCAGGATCAGATGGCAGCCAGTCCTGAAAGTTCCTCCTGAGACTGGACTCTGCTCACCCATCGTGGAGCAAAAACAATCGTCTGGAGCTCCCCACCTGCTCCAGGGCCACCCTGTCAAATGTGATGCTTCAGGGGGTGACACCTCCCTGTCATCCTGATTTTTTGGATGTTGACACAGTGCTTTGAGCAAACATCTGTTGCTGCTACTCCACTGTGGTCTCATTCAGACTCTCCAGCAGCAAAGATGAAAACATGTTTTGGTGTCTCCCTCCTGCCTGCTCCACCTGAGAAGCCATCTGCATTCCCTCTGGGCTGCTGAGCAGCTGTGACCAAATGACATCTCATCCCCTCCTCCCTTTGAAACATCAGTTTCATTCCCAGCTCCTCACTCACTGAATCCCCACCACTAGTGGCATTCCTCTGGGTATCTAGCTGTGCATATGGCCATGATGCCATCCTTCCATATAAATATCCCAGAACCCAAACCAAGGGGAAATTACACCATTTGCTTTGCAGCCGATGGAAATGGTGAAGAAACAAATAAACAAAAACTTAAGCTGGGTGTAGATCACAGAGAGAAGCTCCAAGGCTGGGTGTTCCACTGGACAGGAGTGTGCTGAGATACTCAGACAGGATAAGGGTCCTGGTCACTTGCTGGAAGCAGTGGGTTGCAGCCTCCTGTCCCCCCTGTTATGCCTAAGTGCCTCCTGCAAACCCTTTAGAGCCAGTTTCATATCTCTAGCATTTTCTCATTAGTCTGGTTTTGGGGCTTTGGGGTGGGTTTTGTACTCTTCATATCTTGTTCCAGTTCTGCAAGCAAAAAAATAGTTCCTTTTTTAAACAGCTTCAGTTTGCCTGGGTGAGTTGAAAAATGGCATGGAAGGCTCCAGCACCTTGTGATGCTGCTGTAAAAGAGAAGTGGGCAGGGTCAGGAAGGAGAGGGAGGCTGGATAATGCAGGAAGGACAACTTATTTGTGTTCCTGCTCACAGTTAACCTGGGGGAAATTGCCAGGGTCAGTTCTCACTCTAGATCTCAGCCTTTTTTAGCTGCAGAAGAGAAAACTCAAACCAAAACTGCAGTGCTCTTTGGTTTCAGGCTCAGATATGGTATCAGCCCCTCTTTCCCAAAGATGACAGCAATTAGAGGACTGTGGCTGATTCTTTCTCCCAACAGCCTCTTGCTTTAATGAGCACCTTCCCTGCAGCTCCTCTCTGGACTGGTGACACTCAGGCTCATGCACAAAACTCACTCACAGTGTGACTCCAAATGATGGCAGCAACACAAACACAGCTACCTGCAGGATAGATATTTCCTCAGTATGACAACTTCCAGAGGTTCAAAGATTTGCATGAGCAGAGAACACGAAGGCTCTGTGTGTCAACTAATCAGTGTTTCCACCTCTGTGTGATCATTTGCTAAATTGCCATAAAAGTGGCACCACCAGCACCGAAGATGACACTCTTCTGTCTGGGTGCTGTAATCACTCTGGATGCCTCCAAGCAGACTGCATAGCAAATGGGCACTGGAGATTTTAAATATCTCACTTTTCATCATCAGACATCAAGAGCTAGTTCCTGTTTCCTTCTCAGTCACCTCTCCTGACTCCATCAGGCTATTGATGCAATGCTGAGTGATATGTGGCAGCATGTTACTCTCAGTGGAGATTAATTATTTCTTTTTTAAGACTCCTACATTCCCCATCCCCTCTGGGTCTCTCAGTTGGTAAGGTAGCCTGTCAAAAACTAATGGGAAGGTGTGAGACGTGACATGACTTTATGAGGAAATAAAATTTGGGACAAGGGAGATGGAATTTGGATTTTGACAACGGACTTTGTTTTTCTGTTTGTTTCTTCCCCTTAAGAATATGCTTCTGTTTTTATAACTGAATTCATTGCTGTGATTCATTCTGTAATTACTACAGGAAATTGGGAGGGACTGCACCTGTGTTGGACCATGAGGGAGCCCAGAGTGTCGCTGGTTCCTCCCCACACTGACTAATCCCCTCTGTCTGCTGTGCACAAGCACCAGTACCTGCCTGAAACCCCCTCAGCCCTCAGATTTCCACTCCCAGCTGTCTCCAGGGTGTCGCAAGGAAAGATGATGGATGGGCAGACTTTTATTTCCATTAGAATGGAGCCAACTGAATATTTCCAACAGCTTTATTAAAAATACTAGTTCTTGCTTTGCTTAATCTTGAAAAATGTGACATGTTCCTGCAGCTGAGTTTGCATTTTGTCTAAGAAATGAATGCCTGAGGTGGAATGATTTTCTGGAGGAGCAGAGCATGGTGCAATTTAGTGTCTTCCCTTCCACAGCTTGTGAGAGAGGAGCTGATAGCCCATAACTGCCATCTCCCCAGGGGGCTGTGCTTCTGGGTTTTGGGAAGGTGACCCCTGAAATCCAACAACAGAGGCAGTCAGGCTGATCAAACTGGAGACCTCCCTGTCATCTCAGCCTCACTGCTCCACTCCCTGGCTATCCCTGAGCCCTGAAGAGCTCTGCCCTCCCCTCTCAGGGTTTCTCTCATCCCTGCTGTTGGTACACTGCTCAGGACCCATGGTTGGCAGCACTTACAGAAGACTTCTGGAGGAGAGCACTGAAGTGTTTGGGTTTGATGTGATGGAGTGGCAAGGAGGGAAACAAATTAGAAGCACAGGAGGGTGTCAGGTTTGGGTGAACATCTGCTTCATCATCACAGTGTCTGCAGAACTAAAACTCTGTCCAAAGAACAGAGTTTGAACAAGGCTTTTTTTTTCTTGCACTGCTTTTCCTATTTCCCTCTTGTTTTCCCAGAAATAGAACATGACATTTATTTTTATGGACAGCAGGATCTTATGGCTATTCCCCTGCGACAGAGTAATCTGAAGACAATTATGTTCTGTTGACAAAAAGTGATAAAAGTGTATTGTGTCAACACTCTCAACTAACAGATTTGTCATCTGCTCTGCTCCCAAATAATAGAAACAGAATTAGAAAATGCTCTGACAGACTCTACCTTTTTCTGTGGTTAAATAAGCACCAGCTCTGTGCTTGGTTACTGTACTCACTGTTCCAGAAAAATCTGCCTGGCTGTGTTTTAAATTCAAGTGTAAATTTTGCTTTGATGGACTTCTTTTGGCAGCTTATAGCTCATATGCTCTGAAGAAATTTGACCTAAAGTTCTCCATTTCATTTCAGTTCTACTACTCCCATTTCTTTCCATGGCTTTGAAAAATCCAAGCTTCTTTTCTGTATTTTTTTTTCCCACGCGAATTTCCTTCTAGAAAATGTATTTGACAATAATACCTGCATTATATCCTCCCTACATCCAACTTATTGAGTTAATGGACAGAAATCTACCTGGATTGTTGTTTTCCTGACACAGGGACTCACATCTTGCCCTACATGTAGGGCCAGCCCTAAACATGTGCAAATTTTCAGTGAAAAGATGTTCACATCTCATAACATAAAACACCATCCCCTGCTGGGTTTGAAGACAAGTCTGCACTTCCAATTCTTGGTTAATTGGATGACAATTACTCCTTAAAAGCTAAAGAATGATATCGTTCTAGATAAATAGAGAAAGCTTTTTCATGGGAAAAAAAAAACATTTCCAAAATTTCTGTAAAACATTTTGTTTTCCACCTGTGGCTCTTTCACTGTTAAAAGCCATTCAACAGCATTTCCATTCAAAAGCAGCATGTGCAGTGTATATTAAGGCTTTCCAAAATTAGGAACCAGTAGCCACCAGGTGCAAGTGTGGAATGAGTGAAGCAGGACAGCATTTGGGTGCCTGAGTAATGCCTGTCTAACAGGACCATGAGCACTGACCTCCCCATCAGAACTGGAGAGCTGATGGTGCCCTGAAGAAGCTCTCAGCTCACGTGCTGGTCCCTCCTCAGCTCTTTCCCCCAGCGTCCAGGTTAAGCACTCTGTCAGACTGCAACTCCCCAAAATCAGCTCTTTCAGGACCACAAACCCCAGAGCTACTGAAATTCTCCTCTAATCTGGGGTGCACTCTGTACTCTCCCTTCCTCCAGCCTACCCACTACAGCCCACTTTGTGCCCCAGCACATCCAGCCACAAGGAGCTTGTCCCCATGCAAGCAGCATTTTCCACAGGCTCTTCCTCTGGTTTTGTACCTTTGTTGTTTGAACAGGAAAGTGCAATTGGTTTTGACAGCAGAGTGAAATGAACTGAGTTGTGCACATGGAGAGCGATTGTTTATTCCCCTGATCCAGCTCTTGCCAGTGGGATTTTTACTGTGGGGGTGGAATCAAGGCATTTACATCATGAAATGAGAATAATTGTCTGGAATAGTGTTTTAGGGTATTTTGGCATCATATTCTGATACCCATAGCAACCTTTACAGAAAATTGAGCTGGACATTGCAATGGAAACATAACACCATCTACAATTTAATTCACAACCCAAATTTCCCAGTAGAAGCCACAGCTCATTACCACACCTACAGAACCACTCTTGAAAGAGAGCACAGATCTGAGTCTTGTTCTTCCTCCTCCTCTCTCACTGACAGCCAGACTTGGTGCTCAACAAAAGGATGCTGCTGTGAGAAAACAGCTAAGGAAGAAAAAGGTGTTAAAGTTCTTTTCAGAACTGACTTAAAGCAGTAAATATATTGTGTAACGAATAAGTTTGGATAAAATGAAGCAATATCACTGCAGAAAAGATTTTTCCTTACCCACCAGGTTAATGCTCTCTATGTCACTTAAGGCTTATTAAATCAATCTCATTTAATTAAGGAATATTTACCTTGTTTTATCAGCAACTGTCTTTTTATCCTAATGTTCTATCCTAGTATCCAAACAAGATGCAGACACATAATGTGATTTATTTTACCAAAAGAACTTGGTCTTAACTATAATAATTTTGAGGGGTTACCTTTGAGATTATTTTTTGGTACAATTTGGTCAAGATTTTAACACTGACCCAAAGTATTTTAGAATCCAACACACTGGCTTGTAGCACTTGAGTTTTCCACTGGAGTCAACGAGGCCATTATTCACATGCTTAAAATTAGGCATATGCTCAAGTGCTTTGCCTTTGGGATAAAGAGCCCATTTGGGACTCTTCAGTACTTAGCTCTGATAAAATCCATCAGTCTTGCTTAGATGATTAAAACAAAAGCATCTTTCTCAGAACTTCCAACAGATGTTTTCATAAATTTTAACATACTTCTTTTCCCTGTCTCATTCATTTCCAGTACAAGTATTCCCTTAAAAGCTGCATGAGGAAATCTGTAAACTTAATGGAGGAAATTTATTTGGATAGAAAGACATCTAAGGAAGCAGAGCAGCACTTGCAATGATCTCTGGCCAAACTCTGCACCCGTTAACTTTCTTTATGCCTTTCCCCACTGCCAGATGTATGTGTGCAAATGAGATTTTCCAAAGTAACTATTGTCTTATCTGAATCCCACAAAATTCTTTCTGATGGACTCTGAGCAGGGTTTTTAACAAACCAAGTGAGTGTGTAACTGCTCTCTCCATATGTCTGAAGTATATTCTTTCCTCCACCCGCCCCATTTCATTCTGTCGACAACATGCATTTTGTCAAACCTCTTACTGCAAATCATTCAGTCAATGAAACCGAAAGACATTTCAGCACATTTTTATCAACAGAATGTAATTTTGTGCAAATCATGCTGTCAACAGGAAGGAATGCCAAAAGAAAAGTGAAAGAACCCAAACTCATTTTGTCCACAAAAAATAAATTACAGTTTGCTTTTATTTTGTAGACAAAATGGAAATAGCAAAATTTCCCCATCTGGGGACAAAATTGAGATTGATCTCTTAATTTAGGAGACCAAATGGTAATTGATAGATAAACACCAACACTATGAAGGGCAGCTGAGATGCTGAGTCAGGAGAATTTTTCCAGCACTGGACACCTCTCACTGTTTCTGTCACATCAGTGAAAAGCCACCTGAGACATTTAATCCATTGCAGCAGAATACTCAGTGATGGGCTCAAATGCAAGGAGGCAGTCTGAGCTGAAACAAACACAGATGCTGTTCCAGGCTGCAGCTGATGGATGGCTCTGGCTGCTCTGCAGGTGTGTGTCCAACGCTGTGTGCTCACCCCGGCTCCTCGCTCCTGCCTTTGTGCCATAGCTGCAGCCACCTTCTGCTTTCACCTTTGTGGTGCTTTCCTCCCTTCTGCAGCTTTGAGTTCTGCTGTTGCCATTACAAAACTTGCTCTTTCAGCAATTGTCTCTGCCCCTCAGGTCCCAGACTGCCTGGCAGGCTGATGGCTGGCACCTTGTGTCACAGCCTGGTGGGCACTAAAGCTCTGCAGGACAAAGCAAAGGCTGGTTTCACTGCCCTGCAATATCTCTCCATCACAGCACTGGAACCAGTTCCTACCTCCCAGCAACTAAAGAGCCTTTTTTGCTGGTCCACACTGGATTCCTGCCTGGACCTCTGTTAATGCCCAGCAAAACCCAACTAGGCAAAACGCCTGGCTTCTCTAAAGGTGGAGTGCAAATTGGCGCCTGGGAGAAGGAGGTTACAGGAGGACATTAAAACATTTGTTTTTCTACACCTACTCAGGTTTAATTCAAGGTGTGCTCAGCTGATTATGATTATAAGGTTATTTTTTACAAGGATGGCTGTTCAATTCTCTTTAATGCTTTGATACTATTTTTCTATGAGCTGGAGTTATTGCTTAATATGGTAAACAAAACCCAATAACCTTCCTGGGGTTTTTGGAGAATTTTACTGTGTTTTTAGATCACCTTATCCCTTCCAGTTCTTCAGTGAATTGCTCAAATAAGGCCTTGGAGAACTGACAGTCCCGAAGAGTTTGTATGGGGCTGGAGGAGCAGAGACGCTGGCTGTTATCCAGCATTTTAGAAATCAGAATGAGACTTTACCACATGCCATTTTGGTACACACTGTGGGGGACCATAGATCATTTTCTCCATCAGTCCCCAGTCTTTCCTGGGGAAAACGATGCTCCAGCCAAATTCCCCAAGTCCTGCTCATCCACTAGAGAGGGATGCAGGGAGAGAAGGTACGCATTGTGCAGCATTAAAAATGTAACTGCTTTGAGCCGCGGGCCAACACACTGACACCAAAAGCTGGCAGCAAATATGTCAGAGGGATCACGAAGTTGGCATGAGAGGGTTTCAGCTAATACAAGAGATTATTTTCAGGGCCTCATTGCGTGCCAAGCACAACACAAAGCTGGCCTCAGAGAGAGCACTTCTGCTGGAGCCGTGGGGGGCGGCAGCGGAGCAGGGCGGGCGCTCGGGGACAAACCTGGCCCAGGTTTTGAGCTGGGGCAGCACTGGGGCTCAGCAGGGAACAGCTACTTTTTGGCTGTGTGTCACTGCTCTGTGGCCAAGCCAGTGTCTATTTGCAGTGGTCTGCCTAAAGTGCCTCAGGGATGGGTGACTTGTCTGAGCTCTCTTCTTGCCTTCACACAGGACCTGGTGCATCCCTCTGGCTGCTCAAGTGGATTGCAAATTTGAAAGCCATCTTTTTATCAACATCAAGGGCCTCCTCCTGTTTAATCCTCACCTGCCTTTCTACTCAAAGTGGCCTCAAAGGCAAGAAAGTATTCATTAAAATCATAGTGTCACTTTAAAGGTGATAGATTCAGTGGGAAGAAGTATCCTGAGGAATGAAAAAATAATTTCACACCGTTTTGCTGTGCACTTCTCACGATATCTTCTTGACATTTTGGTTGTGCTGACAGTGCTGCATACTGAAGGAAGGGTTCTTATCTGTCAGGAAGAGACAGCAAGCACTGCAAAACATTTACTTGCTCTGGATGGACAGAAAATTTCTTCCTTTTGAAAGCTGTTATGTCAAACCTTTCTAGCATGAAATGGCCTCACCCTGAGCAGTTCTGCTGGTTTGTGGCACAGGGTTTTTGCACAAGCATGGAGAACAGAGAGACACTGTAACTTTTGCATCCTCCTTCCCCCAGGACTTTGTACTGTGGCACTCAGAATCAAGGTCTTGCCAATTAACCTGTTTTTCCTTTGTATGTTGGCTTCAGCTTGCATGACTCCACATTGGACGCTTTGTCCCAGCTGTATCCAACCAACCCCACCTTTCCAATAGAACTTTGAACAAAGGAGAGGAAATGAAGACCTGGGAATTTCCATGTTTTCATGGCTGACTCCTTGTTTGCATGTTACACAATTAACTCCCAAGGAGAGATGGAAATCTTACATCAATGTGAAATGAGAGTACTCAGCTGCAGGACACCTGGAAATCAAATCAGTAATTACTAACACAGAGGTAGATTGTAAATTCCCTGCTGGAATTCACCCACATCTTCCTCCAACAGCAACAATAAAGTGATGGCAGTGGTGATCAGAATCAAATATTTAGATCGCAACCTGTTGCTTGCCTATTATTCTGCCAAATGCAGCCCATCAGCATGTTTAATTCAGAGTGAAAAATTGAGCAGAGAACAGAAAAGAAAATAGGGAGAGGATCTGAGTGGTTACTGCACAGCTCAGCAGCAGCTGCTGCAAAAGCCTGATGCGTATTGAAGGGAGTCAGAGCAGCACCTGCACCGGTTCCCCCCTCATTTCAGGGGAGCAGAGGCTGCAGATGGGTGGTTGGGATCAAGCTGCCTCTTCAGTCCTTCTCCTGACCTCTCCACTCAGGCTGAGGCTCACCCTGGTCCACCTGCTGTCCATGGTGCCAAGGAGGTGCTTGCTCCTGGGACAATCCTGGGTGTGAGACAAACAGGCACAGCTGACCTGCTGCAGGTTAAGCTGCTACATGCAGCAAAAATGTTGAGTTCAAAAGGAGTGACAAGCTGTGGACAGGTGTGTAGGAGTACAGTGAGGGTCACCTGGTGAGGATTGGCTCCCACCCCTTCTGCCAAAATGGAGATTTGTTTTGAAATGCTGAGCTCCTGGTCATTTGTTTGAAATGGCAAAAGCCAGTTCGTGGCAATTCCTCACAGAAGGACAGAGCAGTTCAGGCTGAAGGGACATCAGGAGATTTCTGGGTTTGGGCTTTGCCCAGCCCAACACTCCAAATGCAGACTCTCTGTGAAACTTCTGTTATGGACAGGTTTTATGGTGAATCATTATCTTTTTTTTAACTCCTTTGTTAGTTAGAACCTTCCCTCTTTCAATTTACCACTGTTATCTCTCATGCTCCCCCATTAACCTCTCTCTCACTTAGGGCTGATTTTCTTGCATATATGTTATGTGATAGAAGCTATCAGTAAAGGCAGTCACTCAACATGCCTCAGTAATTCTAAGTGCATTTCAGGGAAGCAAAAATACAACTTTCAGGCAGAGGTATTGGTCGTGCAGCCAATTAATTTATAGTGGCATTATGGGGGAGTGTGGGCCCATGAATCCAAAGCAATTCCCTGTGTTCAGCTCTATATCAAGAATCTGCAAACCCTTTAAATGTCTAACATTTAAAAATATATATAACTTCCAACATTCAAAAGTGGAAAATGTTCACAGGCTTTGGTGTTGGCAGTTTGCATCGCTGTGTTTTGGGGGCTTTTTGCCATGATAAAATCAGTTCTGCTAATCACCATTCTCAGTACAGAACTTCCTTCAGTTGAACTGCAGTTCAGGGGAAAACAATCCTTGTTTTCCAAAATACCTGCCACTGAATTCAGAGATGAACTTCATACCTCTGTGCTAAAAGAGGAGTTCAGTTCCCTCACTCTTGCTGGATCCAGACCTGACGTCGCATCAGCCTTGGCAATCTACAAAAAAAAAAATCCAACAGTGACTTTCAACCCCAAAACCACCTGTATGTTAAATTATTTCTCCAAAAAACAAATCTGGAGCAGGTATCTGCAAGGCTGGGGAAATCTGTGGAGCCTGGCTGCTCTGCCTGGCTGGAACAGCTGGCATTCCAGGAAAGATGCCAGCAAAGGACTCTGGGGTGATTTCTGCCAAGCTGAGTTTTTAATTTGTGTAGTTACACGACTGAATGCAGTGTAAATCTTTACGGTTCAAAAAACGAGTAAGGAAAACTAATTTTTACCAAAATCCACAAGATTTAGACGAGGTGCTTTGGCTCCTGCTTCCCCTTGCTCAAACACCTGTATGCCAAGCAGGAGGGCAGTGGAAGAGTATTGGAAACAGAGGTATTTTTACCCTAAAGAGCATTAACAGGGACTGATAATGTTCCCACATCATTTGTAGCCAGGATAAAATCCTGGGACTCTGCTTTCCCAGGTGAGAAGTCCTGAGAAACTGGAGTGAGGGCTGTGGAAAGGGATGGGGGCTTCCAGCTCTGCAGCCACAATGGGTTATTCCTTAGAATAACCAATAATTCCTCAGAGCCAGTGAGAGACATTTTGACAGCAATGAGCTGCCCGAGTTTCTCATCACCTCCATTTCATGTTTTCCTCACAGTCCTTTTACTCCATGATCACTGGCAGTGCCCAGGATGCCTTGTGCAGGTTTGGGGGGTGCTCTGAGCATTGCACCTGCTTTCAGAAGATGGTGCCCACCTTTCCCTGCAGGAAGCACTGCCAGTTCTCCTGCAGAGCCAAGGAGCTCCCAGGCACAGCTATTTTAATGAGCAGGAGTCAGGCTCTCCTCCAGTCCAGGCTGTCTCCTCCAGGACTCCTCAAAGGCTCTCACTTTGCATCTGAATTGCACTGGCTTTTAATGCATCCAGCAGATTTACACCTGCTTGTGGAGCCAGCCAAGAACATTTTGAAAGTACCTGGCCTATAATTTTGGCCACTCTTTGCCCGCTGTGCATTTCCCTGCTACATAGAATGAACTCATTCACTTCAGCTATTTGGATACAAACCTCTCTTTTCCAAAACTGCCAGGTCTATTTTAACATAACTTTCAAGAACATCCCTTAGCACAGAGGGTCATTGAGAGCACAGCACCAGCAAGGCACCTGACCACCGGCTGCACTGCTCCAAAACTGATTTACTGCAAGGGGATTTGTGGAAAAAGGGATTTAACCTGCCTGCTCTTCCAGCACAAATGACAGTGCAAAGCTGATCTGCTTTCAGGTCTGTTTGACTTACACATTTTACATGGCACATGTCCCTGCAGGAATTTATTAAAACACACCAACAATTACAGCCTGGAAAGAGATGCTGTGGCCTGCTGCCTTCAACCAGGCTGTGCTTGGACTCCAGGGCTGACACTGCCACTTGATGAGTGGCCTCTGGAAGTCATTTGGCTTCCAGGAATGGAGTTGCCCAGGTGAAAGGTGGCCTCAGCCCCCTCTCCTGTCCCCAGCAGCCCAAGACTGCCAGCACACTCAGCTGGGGCTGCAACAGCCCTTGTCCCAGGGGCACAGGATTAATTAATTTGCATGGACAATGGCGTTTTGGAGATGCTGCACTCTGTCTAATTGCCAGGGGCTGTAATAGGTCCCAAGTGCATCTTATTCTCTACAAGAGCAATGCTGCACAGACAAAACCATCTCTGGGCTCTCAGACTGCTGCATTATTGCTGTGGCAAAAGCCTGTGTGACAGTGAGAGCCCTTTGAAGGCAGCAGCTGGATCAGCCCTCAGATATCACAGGTTTGTTCTCTGCTGCACTGTGCAAAGCTTTCTGCTGCAGCAGCTCTGGGTTAACCTCTGCCTTACATTAAAGGTGGCAGCAGAAATGTCAAGGCCCTAATGGTGAAAGGCTCTGAGAAACTCATCACCATGTGTCCAGAAATATTCCAGGCATGATCCTGATCCTCAGGAAAATCTGAGGATGGAGATGTGAGTCTGATTCTCTCTGGGGCTGTTCCTCCAGCTTAGCCTGCACTATCGTTTTAGAAACCATTCTCTTGAATGAAGAGCAGACACTACAGAGCAAAACTGAAATTCAAAAGTGAGATGAGAAAGAGGGGGGATGCAGGTCAGTGTTTCTTTGAGGAGCAGGCAGAAAGGAGCAGGCACTACCTGCTGCAGCTGTTTTGAGACACAGGCTTGTCTCCCGTCCACTCTGTGCCAGTGAGTCTCAAATGGAGGTGAAAAAACCCACCTGTCAAAGCCCTGGGAGCACCACTGTCACCTCTGCAGTGCTCCAGCCACCCAGCTCACAACCTCTGCATGTCTCTGTGCAGAAGTCCAAGGGTGCAAAGCACAATAACCCCCCAAAGCAGCACCACAGTGGAAACTGCAAGGGGCTTGCTGGAGCTAGCAGGGAATGTCTGCTGTAGGAAGGGAAGGATGAAAATATGGGGAAAAGGGAATTGCAGTAGCATATGGAGAGCTATGACAGTGTGGGAAACAGGCCTTAGGAAAGGCTGCTGAAGTAGCAGGGTGGTGGAAGGGTGTGCAGGGAGAGGTGTTTTAGGACAGGCTGCTGTGGGGGCTGTAGGAGAGGGGCCATGGCTGGAGCCACAGAGATGAAAAATGTCACCTGAGTCCTTCTGCAGGACCAGAGCAAAGCCCAGAGCAGCTCCTGAGCTTGCCTGCAGGCAGTGACACCCCCTCCATCACTCAGGTTGATTTGTCACATGCAGTCAAGGTTCCTGGGCACTCCAAAGGGCCTTGGTGGCACTGGTGACACTGTGAGCCCCGGGGAGCTGTGCAGGTGCTCATCCAGTCCTTCCCCAAACATTCCCCACTCCTCTGGCAAACACCCACAGGTGCCTGAGCTGGGGCCCTGTGCCAGGGTCCCCTTGATATCTGACATCCCTGGCTCTCCATCCACTGTCCCCATCCACCCAGCTCATCCCACTGCTGCTGTGGTGAACAAGCCACGGGGTTTTGCACAAAGGAGGTCCCTGGAGAAGCACAGGTGTGGGACTGGAGTCTTGGGTGCAGCGTGGAGATCCAAAATAAAAAAATAAAGCAAAGTCTGCAGTGCTTTCTCCATTCTTTCTGTCGTTCTCATTTCCTGTTGCTATGCCATTCCCCAGGCAAGTACAAAAGGAACAGCTTCCTCAGCCACAAAAATGAGATTATTCAAAGAGCCCCTCTGTCTTCTCATATTTATTGTGATAGGCAGTGTTAGAAGTGTTTGACAACAACTCAATTATTTGCAATGAATAGAGGCAGGATAGGCAGGCAATTATCCACTTTACCCATGTGAGAGACACCCATATTCAAAATCCACATTCAGAGAGATTCACATTATTTCCAAAGCCTTTTGCATATTTTTAATTACCAGCTTCCATTTAGCTGGATGGTTATGACTCCAATCAGTGTGCTTTGGAAGGGCTGAGCACTTGGGCTGCAGCCAGGCTTGCTTTGTCTCCTTCACATCAGCACTCTAATGTGAGCATTTTGGGTTAGATTCTAAGAAGCAGCCTCCAGAATGGTGCACATCAGTAGAAAAGCATGATTAAAAAATTTTAATCAAAATACAAGAAATGAGAAGCGTTTCCTCAAACACAGATTTCAACAAGGTGAAAAGATTAGATCAAAAAAATTAAATTACATGGAAAATTTCTGTCATATGAGATTTTCTTGAATATTTTGATTTTTTTTTTCAGAGCTTTCTTTCTAATCCAATGTTTTTATGTAAATTTTTTTACATAATATTTGAAATATTTCTCTTTATATTTTGAGAATCCTGAACTGTTCTTTCTGAAGGAAATATTTCTATGGGTTTGATTTTACTTACAGAGTAGGAGCATTTCACAACTGCTGAAAATTTAGATTCTACCCCTTTGGAGCACATAAATGTCATTCTGTATTATTTGCTCCCAAACCTGTTGGGAGCAAAAAAATATAGTAAAATGCAGCTTAAGTCATGGGGCTGTTCACTTTTAAAATTTGAAATTGGACTTTTGCATCCATTGTTGTGTGTGTTACCAGAGGATTCTGGCTATAGGAATCCATATTTTCCTGTGTGAAGGTTTCCAGGTTTCACAGTGTCAGGATTATTAACTCTTCAGGTGCTGGGAGCATGGGATTAGACAAGATTCACACTTCTTTTAAAGAAAATCTTAGATCACTGAATTAAGCATGATTTAAACTATAATTTAAATGCTCTTGTACCTTCACTCATCATTTTTAATGTACAACTTTTCAGTGCCAGTGCCATCATTTTAATAAAGTTATTCCTGAGGAATAACACTGATCCATGGTATTTTTTTACAGCTTCTTTAAGTTTTTACTGTATCCAATTCAGACTCAGAGCTCTTCCAAGTGCTGACACATCCCAGAGCAGCCAGGCCTCCAGAACACTGGTTGATCCTGAATGCACCAACCCAACTTCAGCTTCTGCCAGCTGGGAAGGTTGGGACAAAGGAGAAAAAGGACCAAGAGCAAAGGATTCCCATGGCTGCCTCTCCAGAATATTGCTTGAGGCTGTACACAAACTGAGCAATTCAGCGAACTCTCAGCTTCCATCCTCCTCCTCCTCAATTTTACTGCATGCTCCTCATCAATATTCCTCAAAATGCTGACTGTGAGCAGGACAAGGAGCTCATCATGCCTGGACCTCACCAAGGTCCCAGAACAAGGACATCTCCCACATTCTTGTAGGATCCCCCATATTTCTCATCACCACCAGCTGTCCAAGGTGCAAACAATCCAGTTCCTGGCTCCAGACTCTGCCTGGCTGGGCTGAGCTGAGCCAAGATTGCTGCAGAAATTGGGAGCCTGGAGTAAAACCATGCAGGAGAATGCCATTAAAAAAATGAGCAGAACTGCTTCAAATTTTTCTTTTTCCTTCCTATAGCAATATGTCCTTAAGGACATATCTGCTGTCAAATGTGACATTGCCTTGTCTGTGTGGCACCACTTTGTGATTTCCCTGTGTGGCTTCAGGTTCTGCAGCACTGCAGCTCTTTAAGGTAGTAGAGGCAAAGCTCCCCTGAGCCAGTGAGCCTTGGAGCAGCTCTTAAAAGTTTCAGGGCTGTGACTATTATTTAATTTTTATATTTTCCTTCTCATTCTCCCAGAACATCAATAAGAAAACTTGTTCAGGGAAATGGGGGTCTGTATTTGCATATTTATGCAGTAACATTGAGGGTTACGTTGGCTCGTGTTTTACAGTGTGTTTGTTTTCATTGTGCAGATTTCATCTGCTCAGGGGGATCAGTTATTTGACCTATATTAATATTTAATGGTACAAATACTTAAAGAAAAAGTCCAGGCACAGCCAAGGCTTTTGGCAACTCTGCTTTAAACAGCCACCCTTCGTTAAAATCTGGCTCTGCTTGAAAGGTTTTGATTTCTTGCAGGGATTGAAACAAGGAGCAGTACTTTTGATGACTGTTTCATGACTGTTGGAATATTTTCTTGCTTAATATTGTTGTACATCAAGTCTGCATTGTAAAGGACTTTTGTACAGTTCTTTATTTACTGAGCAGAGGAGATCTGCAGGAAAATGAAAGAGAAAAATCTCAGCTGGAATAATAAAATCGATCATTGTATCAAAGCAATGTTTGGGTTTGCTTTGCAACCAGGCTAGACCAGTTTTCAGCATGGGCAGTTACTGCCAATGTAAAATAAATAAATAAATAAACAATAAAATGTTGTTTCTCTCTTCCTTGTTTCCCCAGACTGGTATCTTCTTAACTTTTTCAGTAAAGACTGTAAAAAAAAAATCCAACTAACTCTGTCTCCTTCCAAAACAAGGTTGTCCTGGACTACCATAATCTCAATTTCAACCAACAAGCAACCTTCTCTGACATGCCTGTAAAAGAAAATGCAGCCTAGGAAAAGGATAGGAGACTCTTGGTGTCAGCATAAATTATCTGTACAGTACAGTCCAGTCTATAGATTTTATTTTATTTCTTTTTGCTATAAAGCAGCATGAAAGCAAGTGAGTGGCTCACTATGGATCAAGCAGCTGCTTTTCAGAACCCAGCATATCTCAGCTTGCCTTTCACTCCATGCACAAGGAAGAATATCCCTGTGTCTACCTCTCATGAACAAAATGCACACTTTTGCCTCAGGCTAGGGATGTGTCGAGAAGTGGAGGAAAAAACATAAACCAAGCCTCTCAAGAAAGAAAAACAACCTTTAGAAACACACTCAGAGTAACTATATAAGAATCCTGAAAGCTGACGACATAAAGAAAGGGAAAAAGCCCAAACTCAGAGCAAATGTGCAATCAACTTGGATATGATGCAGTTAAAAAGCAGACAAAGGCTTTATACAAACTAATGAATTGATTTAAGGCTCCACTGGGTGATATACAATGACATATTATTTATGTAACCTGTAGTTTACTGTTCACATAGTAATTTCCACCTCCCACCCTGTCAAATAGAAGAAACTTTTTCACCTTAAATCTTAGATGATGATGAGACCAAATAGCAGGAGAGGATGTATAAATGAAAGTAATTTAGTGAAGAAGGCTTGACTGACATGAAAACACAATAAAAGTTATGATAATGTTAGGGATATCAAAGTGAAAGCCAGGTGGGCAGACGAGAATAGGCAAGTTCCCAAGTCAATCTGAAAGGAGTTCTTCAACACTGGGGAAAATCCAGCCATTTATTTTCCAGCTTATCACTCCATGGGTCAAAAACTATGTATTAAATTTGGAGCACAAAGACCTGCCTTGTCTAACAATTGTACTTATTGTAGAGATGGGCAGGGAGGAGGGGGGAGGAGAAGACTTTTAAAAGCTCAGCACCTACTTTAGAGAAGATGATTCAGGGGTTTCTCTCTAAAAAGCAGACCAGTTGAATGTCACCTCTCCTACTTTTCAGGAAGTTTTATGTTAAAATGCCTTTTTCCACTGTTTGTGATTACTTGTTTTAGGAGGAAGGTCTCCACTATTTCTCTGTAGTCACGACCTCTGATGAGGAAACAGCCTGGTTCCCTGAAAGTGCTCCTACATGGGATTGCTAGATTCTGGATTTCCAGAATAAAATGAAGACATGAAGCTCTGAAAATTGTCAGAAGCTGTGAAAATTATCTCTGAAATTATCAGGCTGCCTACCCACCACTGGGAGAGTGCATGGCTTAGCCCAGCAGCCCAGTCTGCAGAGATGCAGTTTGGATAAGGCCCTCACAGACAATAAGTGATTAGAATCCAGCAGATCAGTTCCCAAATTCAGGATGCTGCCAGCTTGCAGAGGAGCCAGGCTGCACAAGGGATGGGTGCCAGGAAGAGAGGGCTGACAGGCTGGGATGCCACTGCCAGTGCTGCTCCCTGAGGATTCCCTTGCAGCCCAGCTGGAATTGAGCTGTACAGCGACCACCAGCCCAGAGATTTGGCTACTGGGTTTGCAAAGCACTGACACACAGTTATACACAAAAGGGTCTTGCTCTTTCTCAAATGGGCTTGGCAGATGTTTAGGCATTTTTTAAAAATAACAGAAAATAAGCAAATGCTCCAAAAACCCTTGGGCACTTCAGTTGTTTGAAGGATCCTACACTTCATTAACATTCCTTGTCCTTCCTGTTGGATTCATTGATGGCTCTGTCTGGTTTCTGCCCTGCACAAAAATAAAAACCCAGGCTGTGAAGAGAGGTGTTTGCTTGAATCTCTTTCCATTTTAAGTCTCCATCTCTCAAGACGAAAACCAGAAAGCCCTAATGAGAATGAAATAAATAATGTCCCTGCTGAGAATTAAGTAAATAACAGTCCCAGTGATTAACTCCGCTCCTTGAGAGCACAGTCAGGTGCTCTGAGCACCGGATCAAGCCCTTCCAGTTTAACCCTGCCAAGCTGGAAGCACAAAGGGGATTTATTTCACATTTAGGGAGAAAAAAATGTGTGAGACATTGTTCTCCAGGACAGAAAGGGCACGAAGATTTCTATTCTGAACCTGCTATTTTTGGGAGCAGTCCAGTGAGTCAGCAGAGAGCCCCTCCGTGCGCTGACACGGAGGAAATCCCGGCTCTGAGCGCTGCTTCCGAGCTGCTCCGAGCACACTGAGAACAATACAACAATCTGGGGGTGTGGTGGGTGGATGGATGGATGGATGGATGGATGGGTGGACAGACAGCAGGGCACTGCAGCTGATGGAGCAGCAAAGCACATGGCATCATCCTGTGAATCATCTGACACCACAGGCAAGGTGTTAATCCCCCAGGTTTCCTTCCGGGGACCAGTAAGAAGGGGAAATATCATCCTAACAGGGAGAAGGGTTTCACCTTCCATCATCCACTTCCTCAAGAGGGTACTGGGTAACTAAAGATAAGGCCAAGTTTGCCAACAGGTTGGCAGCATTCAGAGTCTCTAGCTTTGGACATGTAATTTTGTGTCTCTGACTGAGCTCCTTAAGCAACCCCCTCTGAGGATGTCCATTTAGCTATTCTGAATTGCCCCCCAAAAATGCCATTACCTGATGAACAGACCTGTGGCCCTATTCACACTTGTTTATATGAGTTTCTTCAGTCCTCTTTTGAATATTCTTAATGTCTTCTGTCTCTTGGGCAATATTCTATGCCATGCTGATGAATGGATCCATTTTGTGGTTCATTTTCAGCACCTCAATCAGCTGATCTTCACCTTGAATAAAGAAATGAAAACTCTAGGGACCAGACTGGTCTGTGGACCAGCAGGTTCTGACACCACTGGCTTCTCATCTGCGGCTTAACAAGTCTGAGATCAATAACTAATTCACAAACCTCTTTATGGGCAAGAGCTTGGACTGAGGAAAAGAGCCATGGCATGTAAACACCAGCAAATCCCCAGTCCCATGAACAGAGGCACAAACACAATTCTCGATGTTTGTGTTCTGTGTTTGTCCATACAAAACTATCAGACCAATGGCCGTGGAAAGTAAAGGCAAGGGGAGTGCAAAAATAGAAGTGATTCATTTTCAGATGCAAATAAATATTTCTGGGCAAAAGAACACCCAACATAATTTATCCATCCAGCTCAACTTGAATCCCTAAAATCAAAATCAGGTTGTGAGAATGTTGAGGGCGAATAGGAAAAGGTAAAAAAGAGATACCTTGTTGAGGCTATTTAATTGAAAAGCAGGTTCCACCTACATCCTTATAGCTAAAATGAGTTTATTCCTGCTTTTTCACCAACTGATGGAGCTCTTTACTGAGTGGAGTCTAGCAGGGATCAAGGTGATACTATATCTCTTCAGAGAGGCAGCCCTCTCCAAGGATCTGTTAGTGTCATGACTTGCCAATGATGTATTGCTCTAAAAATGGTGTCTTCTACAAAAGAACAGGTCCTGGAGCAGATTTACCCCTAATTACAGGAAGGAAGGAACAGGAGAGGTATGCAGATACCAGAAGATTCATCTTGCCAAAATAGAAAGTGTGTTGCTGCAAGCCGGAGAATTTAAATGGTGATGCTTTGGGAAGAGTCCCATGCTGAACAAATACCTCCTCTGCAGTAATCAAGAGTTAGGCTGGAAAAATGCAGATATACGAAACCATAATGTATGTGGTTTTTAGATAAGACATTTACTTCCAGCCAGAGAGACTCAAAATACCTTTTTACTTCATCTTCTAATATAGCACAGCGTCTCACACTGACTCTATGACTCAGTATCGTGCAATCACATCCTGGGTTTATTAGGTAATTAGTCCTAAGGAGCAACTGGAGAAGTCCCACTACCCACTGGTACTTCTCAGGTTTCCTGCATTTGTCACCTGAAGATGATTATTTGCCATCCTGTGCTACTGCTAATTATCATTATTTTTTATACCAGGCATTTGCATTCGGTTGCTGTGTCAGTCTAATAACCATGGTGCCCCCATACAATGATACACAAGGGTGCACGACTGAGAGGGTTTATGCATTTTCTCCATTTCACAGTATAAGACTTACAAAATGGTTGAAATTATTCTACAGCCTTAGAAAAGTCATTTAAATTAGTAGCAAGCCCAGAGGAAAATAAAAAAAAACGAGCAGTCTGAATCTCAGCTCCCACTCTAACCAGAGAACAACACAAATGTACCTCTGTACTGGTTCATTATTGTGTATCACATAACCACCAGGACATTGTCTTTGAGAGCTGAGCATAGTAGGGATTAAGTTACTAAATGCTCTTATCATAAAACAGATATTGCAGTCCTCAGGTTTCCTCTGTTAATCTGTTTGTTTTGCTGTATCTGGAGAATAAAAAAATGTGGGAGTATGAAACATTTATCTGTTAATTAGCAATTATAAAACAGTAATGGAGCTTGTGTGTTTTAAAATATGTAAGACAATGTTTGATTTTATGCTTCATTTGGAAATATCGTAAGGATTGAGGTAAATTCTATAAATAATTTAAAACAATATATGAAGAGATAGGTGTAATCAAATGAAAGAGACAAAAGTCTATGCTGAAAGTTATGACCTTTTTAGCAAAGCTGGGTGTGTTTGTATAAGCACAAATGTCTGGGTACCAGCTTCAGCATTAGGACTTGCCTAATTCATTTAAACATATGCAAATGAATACAAGGTGTCAGGCTATGCCAGTTAATTGCACAATGAGTTGCATTTGTCAGCAAAATTTCCTTGCACTGCCCTTTCCCTGCTCCACTGATAACAGAATTTTTGTTGTTTCTGTACATCGAGGGCTGAAGCATTGGGAGTGTCTCAGTGCTTACTTGATGGGGTTCAACCATCATCATCACAGGGGAAAAATGCAGAATAAATCAGTGTGCAGAGCGATTTTGATTGACACATGGTGGGATCATACATCTGAAGTTTAACCTGGCAGAGTTTCTGTCCCTTCTGAGCCATAAACCCCTGTCAGCTTCATGCTGCAAAGCAACACCAGACAGAAATCCCCACGCTGAAAAATTTACACTGAGCCAGCAGGAAATTGAGCCATTTGCAAGTGCATTCACCAGGGAGAAGCTGAAAGGAGAGGCCACGTTCAGAGGAGGATTTCTGTGTCCTGATTTCATTGAGAGAGGATTGCACTGGTAGGGGAAAGGCAAGCCCTGAGAGGCTTCCAACTGCAGCTGGAGCATGAGGAGATGGAGCTGCACAGGGACAGGGATGGAGCAGCAACAGAAAACCCCTTTCTCCCTGAAGGGACATCCCCTGGCCTTTATCATCAAGGTGTACCCATGGTTTTATTTACCACTGTCAGTGATAGACCATATCTGAGAAGCAGCCTTTAAGATTCTCTTCCCAAACACAGGGACAAGTAAATATGGAATAGAACTGTAACAGCACATTTCCTAAATCTGAGGAGTACCCAGGTGGAACTGGGCTTTTCAGCCTGGAAAAGAAAAAATTGGACACAAAGAGGATTCCAGAAAGCCAGGGGTGGCCTGGCCCTCCAAAGGGACTGCAAACTCTCTTAATCTCACCCAGTTTGGCTCACAGCAAGACATGGCCTCACTGGCATGGGCAGCTCTGCTGTCAGGTTCCTGTTTCCTCTGTAATCTCATCATTATTTGTTGTGAGATAAGACATCTGCAATGCTTTTTTGTCTCTATTCCACATTTGGGAGGTTTGTGAAGCACCAAGGGCTTTGTGTCTAAGAAGGGCTCCAGTGAATTGCTTTGAATAGCAGAAAAACCCCCTCGTGGAAGGGCGGGGAAGACACAAAGTGGTCTCTGAGATGATGGGGTTACTCAAGAGCTTAAAGGGTACTGTGAGGATGCTGAGCTGGCACAAGCAGTGACCTTGGGAGGGAGCAGCAAGACACTGAGGAAGTGAGGTGTCAGCCTCCATTATTTCTGAAACTTCCTTCATTTCCAGATCCAGCTATCAGTGTACAGGGTAGCTTTGATGAATTTTCCAAGCCCATGGCCAGATAGTCTCCTACAGAGAAACAGCAGGCTTTAATGGCAAGCCAGAAGGAGCTGCCTTCCTTGCCATTAATGCCACCTGAGGATTGAAAACCCCAGGAGCAAGCCTAGAAGGATGCCAGCCAAAGCATCCTATTGTTCAGGAAAAATGTGCCTGTCATTAAAGCATGGCAGGGCAGTGCTTCCATTATCTCCTGCAGATATTCCTCCCTTCCCACCACCACTTCCTTCCCATCACCACCCTGCCAGGTTCCTGAGAAGCAGGCACTCCTTGTAACACCCACTGTGCTCTCAGGCTTGGTGCTGTTTGTATTTAGCCCAGCATTAATTGTCACTATTAGCCCCAGGGGAGTTGGGAGGGCAGGTATCAAGCCAAAGCAATGCCAATTGCATCTCGCTTCTGCAGGGAGTTTCATGTCCATCCATCAAAGGCAACACAAAGAGAGAGACTTTAGGAGGTCAGATGTTGAAAAACCATGAAAAGCTTACATTTCCCTGGAGTACTCTGAGTTCTATTCACCTCATTACTCTACACCTCCTCTCAACTGCCCTGTATCATGGCAACCAGCTAATGGGACTGTGCATTAATAAAAATAAGCTCTGCAACAAGAAATAAGTGAAGATTGGATATTTTCCCTCATTTGTGACTTTCAACCTTGAGGGTTTTTTGGGTGGGTTTTTTTTCCTGTTCCTGCTGCCTTTCTCCTGAGGCTGTGCCAGGGGTTCAGACCCAAACAAGCTGGACACAATTTTGAAGTAAAACAGCCAGTTTATTTCTCAAACAGATTTCTTTTTCTAAATTGGAAGTTTGGGGGAGTTCCTTTTATGTTGGATGTGAAGTCCAGAATTCCCATTTCATGATGCTTGTGTCCCAGTGACATCCCAAGTGTCCTGAGTGTTTTCCTTGGAGGAGTTTCTGAGGGGAAGCAGGTCTGCTTGCTCATTTGAGAGACCTACCAGGGCACATGGGACGTCACTTGTACTTCACTGCAACACACAAGGCTCTGCTGTCAACAAAACTGTGTGTTGCTAGAAACAAAAGAAAAAGAAAGACTCAAAAAATAAAGTTAGCTTTGTGGAAGGAAGTTGCTAGTTAAGAACGTGGTTGTTGGAAACAGGTGTTAATCTTTACTGGCTTGGTCCCTGCAGGAGTCACACAGGGTGCCAAACTGTCCCTGAGCTTCTTGTAATGTCATTGCCAGCTGCACAGAGAGTGAAGTGACTTCTCCTCCCTTCCCTGCCCTGAGAGGCACAGAAGAAATAAAGGGGGAATGTACTTGGCATGGAAGTCCTGCCTCGGGAAGTGCTGGCTCTGTCTGCCATTGCCCATTGCAAAAAATAACAGCAGGGGTTGCAGCTCAGCTGCCAGATTAACCTAACAACAAACTGCCAATAGCAATTCTACCAATGTAGGATTTTCTGGGGCCTGACCACGTTGCTCATCTCAAAGAAGAGCCTTCTCCTTCCTCTGCTCTAACACACCCGCGAGTTTGGCAGCGCTGCCCCACGGTGCTGCAATCCCATGGGAAGTGTCTGCTGGTGGAAGAGTTCCAGTGAGCTGAAATGCACCCCAGGCTGGGTTCAGAGCCCCAGCCTCCAGGCAGAACAACCAAAGACTCATGGAGCAATGGTGGGATTGGAGAGTGGTTTCAAAAAATTTCTCTGCATCACGCACCAGGGTCGTGCATTGTAGTGTACAGAGGGAACCTTTGGCATCAAACCACACTCACTCCCACTCTTTCTGTGAAGGTATCAATAATAATGGCAAGAATTGCATTCCCCTCCCTGTCCCCTCACTGTACCAGTTGAGTCTGATCTTTAGACAACATGACAGCACTCCCAGTTACCTTGTGAACAGACCCAGCTGCAGCTGTAGCTGTGACACAGCAGCTTGAGCATGCAGCACACGCAGCTGTAACAGGTACAGCAGCCATGTGTTATCCTGCTTCTGGTCTTGGGCAATTAAACATCTGCTTTCCACAGGGAAATGATCTCTCTTGTATAAGCCTAAGGGAAAAGAAGCTGGTTTATTTCATTTTTCACACTGTGCATTTACTCTTCATTAAGACAGATCACAATTAAGGCAGCCCAGCATCACTCAAGCCATTCTGTTCCACCAGTGATGACAGGGGGCAACTTTTGATCCCTGGCCACTTTGATTGCCAAACTATCAACCTTTTTTCCTGTTTATTCAAAGGGCCTTTGGGGAGCTACCAGTTCATGTGCAAGCTCCAAACACTCCCATGTACAATCCCAGCTTCTTTGACCCACTTCTAATCATTACATTCAAACCATTATTTTTAGATTAAGCACTTTTGGAAAATAACCTCTGTGCAAGGCAGAAAAGCCAAACTGAAGTCAGCCTGCAAATTCAAACCATCTCACACTGCACAATGTCCCAGAGAGAGGCCACAGAATCAGAATCATAGAATACCTGAGGTTGGACAGCACCCCTGGGTATCAGCCAGTCCAATTTGAATGTCTAGGGACACCTTGACTAACAGGTACCATAAATGTGCAAGGACAGAGGAGAGAGATGTGGCCTAAAATCTCAGCATTTGCAATGGAATTCTAAAACTGAAATGTGATGTGCACTTAGCTACAGACTTCCAGAAAAAAAAAAAAGAAAGAAAAAAACAAACAAACAAAACAACAACACAGGGTACTCTTTGTAATAATTTGTCCATGTTCTGTATTTGGGTTTCCACAAATGAGCCCCAGTCAGTCAGGACATAGGAGCCAAGTGCACACAGATATTTATGCCCTGTTCTAATAGCTATTCTCTATTTACTGCTGCAGCAAACTGAATGCAATTTCCCATGTGTTTACCCAACATGAACACAAATCTGGCCTCTGAACTTCCCTGGTCCATTTTGACCCTTCTTTAAACTGCAGTGTCTGTCTCAGGCAGGCCCCCCCACTCTCCCCATGTTTTCCACTTTTTGCACATTTAGCACATTTCCACCTGCAATTCTGCCCTTTTCCCAGTTCAATCAAGTGTGTTTTCAAGCAGCTGGGGGTTCACTGACACACACGTGCATTTTACACATTTTGAGACTTGTAAGCCAAGTGAAGAGAAGCAGCAGTTTGGCTCCCCCTGAGCCATCAGGCGGGTCTGGAGCAGACCCAAGAGGGTGTGTGTGCATGTGTGAAAGGAAGAGAGAGCACTAACGAGCTCAGGTTGCATCCAAGACAAAACAGTTACTCATTGCCAGAAGCCAGTGGCTTTGCCTACTTGAGGAATTCCCATCCCTAACCTTTGCAGATAAAAAAAATAACCCTGTTGCCTTTAGCCAGCCCCTCATCATCCTCTCGTTTATCAAACACAAACAACTGTCTCTAACAAGTCAACTAAAGCATTCAGGGAAATGCAGCATTCCCAGCTCTCAAACCTATCAGTTACAAGCAAAGAGCCAGTGGCTAAACAAATAGAGGAGTAATCTTTCAGAGGAATTGGCTTCCTATCTATTCTGAGAGTGCCTGCAAATTCAATGGTGATTTATTAACCTCTATTGAAGGACAGAGCTGTTAATAAAAGTTCACATACAAACAGAAAATGCCACTATCCACAAATGACCAGTTCCTGAGATTCCCGTTTAGCCCAAATCTGCACAGCACAGTGCATAAGCAATTGCCTCCATTCAAATAATGTGCTTAAGTCCCATTATTTTCTTTTATTTGAAATAAAGATGTAGATCCAGACTAAAACAACAGCACTTTTTATGACCTAAGTTCTTAGATCTGGCAATTTCATACAGTTAAAGTCATGTTCAATGTTACTGGATTAGGAATAAAGTCAAAAAGAAGAGGTCAGGAAGTAGTACCCACACTTGTGAACATCACTCATATATTATGACTTATTTGCATTTGCATAAAAACCCAGGTTTGGGGTAATTTTCATGTCCACTGGCCCAAATTTGATGTCATTCAAATGAGAGCAGAATTTGGCTTTGTTTCAGTGAATGTGTTAAGTGTATGAGCTCTTAGGATTCAATATTCTGTGTGATTATGCTTTTGTGGAGAGCAGGATGTTGCATGAAGGTCCCTCTTCATGAGTTTACAGACTTATTTTTTAATGCTTGAAACATTTTAATAGAGCTGAGGACCATAAAGCTGTTGTGGCAATTAAAAGAAAATAGAGTACATTTTTAAGTAAGGTACAAAAAATCATACTGTTCATGCCTGCCAAAAATAGCAGCTTTGGATTTCTCATAAGAATTTCAGCACTGAAAGGAGGGAAAAAATGTCAGAGCAATCATTCCTCACTCTGGGAATCAGTGAAAAAGCTTAGTGGTCCAGACTGTGCAAGATCCACAGTCCAGATTCCCACCACTGTGTCCCTCCTGTGCTCATTTAGACATGTGCAAAGTAGATATAAATGTCTATTGCAGCAGAGAAATATTCCTGCTTTCCCAGTTTCCAAAAGTTAAAATGACAAAACCTATTACAGGCCAGGGGAGAATCAGCCCCATAACAGTACTTGTTTAACTGAAACTCCTCAGATCTTTTGCTTTTTCCCAGGAAGAAAAGATCACTGAGAAGAGATTTTCTTGTATTATTTGTAATAAATTCTAGTCAATAATACAGTGAATGATGACAAAAAGGTTTTGTTAGATTTGTCCATGAGATTAAGAAAAAGAATCCAACAGAAAAATTAAAGGAAATTTTAAGAACTTGCTATCAAAAATTATTTCAGGCAAATGAAGGAGGTTAAATTAGGGGTAAAGCTTTGGTAGAGATTTATAGTTATATTTTCTGGTTATGACATACAGATCTACAAGTATTCTCCTTGTATTGTATTTGTCCCCTGTGAGAGTTCATTAGACTGTTAAATCTATTTCCAATAAAACACAAGGCTTTAACTGTGCATGGAGTAATGAATGTCTGTGCAATAATGATATGAACTCTACCCAATATATGTGCTGTTTGCAGCATATTAGTAAATATCAGGCAGAATATAAGTCATTTGTCCTAAAGAAGCCCATAATTTAAGACACCTAAGGAATTCCAGTGCTTTGCAAGGCAGTACATGAAGTAACATGCAGCTCATGCTGTCATTATGGCTTATTTGAGGGGTTTAGATAAAGGGGAAAAATGCCAAAAGCAAACTAACACTTCAGAGGCAGAGTNTTTTTCCCCCCAAATCTGAGTAATTATGGCATTCCATTTGTTGCACAGCTTAATGCCTCAATGTCCTGCCCAGGCTGTGCTGCTCAAACACATAGTCAGGACACAAACCTCTCTTTCCTAGGGCACAGACTGAGTGATCTGATCCTCCACTGCAGAATTACCCTGCTGGAGTCTGGGGCAGGTCCCAGAGGAGAGCACACAGGAATCCTGCAGATCAGCCAGGAAGCACTCCAGCCCAGGAGAGACTTTCCTAATTCCCTTCTGAGGCGCCAGTGCCAACACAATGTTCTTGGCTTTGGGAAGTGTGAGTTTCTGATTCATTTTTATTTTTAAATGAACCACTGCATGGTGGAAACCCCAAGTCTTTCCACTC
The DNA here is from genome assembly GCA_013398075.1 of Notiomystis cincta. Lineage (NCBI taxonomy): Eukaryota > Metazoa > Chordata > Aves > Passeriformes > Notiomystidae > Notiomystis > Notiomystis cincta. The sequence continues at coordinate 79,067 of VZRX01015982.1, read as the reverse complement.
CAGGGATTGCCATTATTCTTAGTGACATTTAGCTGGGGAACACTGAGGATCACATAAGAGCAATGTTTCCTGGAGGTCAAAATGCCATCTCAGACCCAAGCTGAGAGTGCTGTTGTGTTCTGTGAGGGGAACCAGGAGATGTGGGGAGCTCCTTCTGCCCAGGATGAGCAGGGTGAAGAGCACCCTCCCTAGATTTGGGATGCCACTATGGCTCACAGAAAATATTCCTCTTTGGAGCCTGCTTTGTTTGGAACCTCCTGGTTTGGAGGACAAACGATGGAAATGAATACAAAGAAGAGAGGCACACAGACAGGAGGGAAGGAGTAAAGGAAAGGGGAAGAGAGACTAAAAAATATTTGGTGAACTCCAATGACAGAGATTTTGTACAGAGGACATGCCTAGCACAGAAGCTGCCATGCAGCAAGGGCTCCTCCTCTGTCCCTGTGTCAGACAGGTTTGGACTTGGCCCTTCTCAGCATGGCTGAAAAGCCTTGGCTTTGTTTATGTGCCTGCTGACAGCCCAGGGATTCACAGTCCTACCCAAAGATGGGCTGGGGAGCAGCCCCAGATGAAGGAACTGTCCACATCACTGGAAGCTTAATATGTCATTCCTCAGAGAGTAACTCAGCAGAATAATGGGAATTTCTTCAGAAATGTCTTTTTCTTTACAGCAGAATTAACCTCTGGTGCTCATGGTCAAGCAGACCATGTTAGGCAAAATTAGAACCTGGTAATCAAGGCTTGGGCTACAATAAATGTCTCAAGGCAAATGGTATCAAAATGAAAGAAGTCAGATAGGGAGACTCACTCCACATCTTGGTTTGGGTTTGGTTTGGGTTTGGTTTTTTTTTCCTTTGATCTCATGTCAGGGGAAAAAAAATAAAAGAAGCAGACTCCAATTCAGCATCTTCATGAGTGTATTGTATCATCCTCGAGCCAGAGAGGGCAGATCTGGACACATCCCTTCCCTCAGCTGCTGCAGACCTTGGACTGAGCTGCGAGGTGCAAGCCTTGGTGACTGTGAAGCCACACTGCTCCACACAGGGACATTTCAGCATGCAGCTGACAGCTCTCACTTGCACTTTACATCATGGACGTGGCAACTCTGCAGGCACATGAGCATTTACAACGCTCTTGGGTTGCTGTGTACGTAGTGGCTCATGTGTTCGTGCCATTGGCAGGTCTGGCAGAAACCCAATATCACTCCTGACTATGTGGCAACCCCGAGTTTAATGATCAAAACTGAAACAAAAAGCCCAGATAACATTAAAGTCACGTTTCAGCTCAATCTCTGTAACTTTGAACCGCTAGGTCAAGGCTGAAAGTTTCCTGGGGAATTTTTCAGCAGGACAGCCACGTAGCTCACTTCAAAGCACACAGACTTCAAAATCTCATCTCTGACAAGGGATCATTTAAAACTTGCCCAGTTGTTGTTGCAGGGCAGAATTCAGGTCTGAGATTGAAATAAACCATTAACTTTCCATCCTGCTGCACCTGGGTGCTGTTCTGCTGGAGGCAGGGACCCAGAAATTCCTTCCCCATCACTTCTTGGGCCCAGCCCCAGTTTTGGTGCTCATTAATTGCCTCTCAGTAGAATGGATGGCCCCCAGCAGAGATCAGTGCCTGACACCATGGGTAGGTACAGAGGGTGGGATTCCTCTCACCTCATTTTGGCTGCCTAGAGATTAGCTATCTAGTTCAAACGAGTCATCCAGTCTCCCTCTATAGCCCACAGGGAGAGATAGGCACCTTTGTGGCAAAATTTGTCGAGGGTCCTAGCTGATGAATTTAATGTGTGTGTTTAGGCCTGAATTCAGCAAAGTACTTAAGCAAATGCTTATCTTTAAGCACATGAATGATCTGATCTCTGTTAAGTGGAGCACTTCAGCGTGTTCTGAGTTTAAAGATTACCAGCTCTGGTGAACTGCTGAGCGTGGAGTTGACACATGAATCGTGGCAGAGCACAAACCCAAAGCACAGCATTAAGCCTGAGAGAAAGAGGAATTTGGGGAGCAGGTGGTGGCAGGGAAGACAGTGTTCAAAGGCAAACAAAGTTCGAGGGATGGCTGAAAATCTCAGGTGAATAAAAGACTGGAAGGATTAGAAACAGCCCTGGGTGGGTATCTCTGGTATCTGTGAAATTCCCAGTGGCCAGAGCAGGTGCTCTGCCCTCTGTGCTGCTGCCACAGAACAAGGTGACATTCAGGGCAATGGAAATGCAACAAATCCAAAACTAATAAAAGGAACATGGATTAAATGCAGGTGCAATGAATTCATGGACATGACCACCACAGGAAGTCACAGAGGGCTCAACAGTATCAAACAAGAGGCTGAATATTTCTGAGCACATCCAGAGGGTGACAAAAATAATACCAAGAGGGAAAATTATGGTGTGATTACTCAGCATCCTTCTCTAGGGCTTGACTCTGTTTCTAATGCTTAGAAATCAAGGTGCAACACACAAGGAAATGATGAGGGAGTGCAGATAACCTCACAGCAGCCTCTGTTTGGATTCCTTGTATCACTCTAACACTTCTTGGACCAAGCAATGTCAAATTCACACTGAACTGATGTGAATATCCATCCCTGTGGCTCTTCTTTTGAATCTTTGTACATTTAAAAAATTATATAACAGTTTCAGCACTTAAATAAATACTCTGAATTTAAATTTTAAACTCCAGCTTGTCCTGCAAGCTTGGAGCATAGTGCTGCATTAGGAAAGGTTGGCTTGATATGGTAAAATTATCCCAATGAGACAACATCCATATTTACAATATACTCTGAAATATATCCCATGCTTTCTAAATACCCTGTTCCTCTTCATTCTGGTTTAAGTGAGATCTTAACTATGTCCTGAGTTATAGAGCAAAAACATCAGCTCAGGGGGGGTCTGTATATTTATGTGTGGTCCAGGTTTTCACACATCTCTATCTGTACCCAAACCTCTCCTGGATCTGTTAAGATGAGATGTCTTTCAGGGTTTATTTCTAATCTTGGCATCAGTCTGCCTACAAATTGCTGACAGGCAGATGTCATGCAGGTCCCATGGAAGAGGCCAGGAGCCAGGAGGCTGCAGATACCAAACTCTTTGTAGGGAGAAAAATATCAAAGACAAGCAGGGAACCCGAAGTAAATGCAGAAATTCAAATCTCACAGCAAAAAAATCACCTTTAATTGCATGGTACAGCCTTAGAATCTTTGTGCAAGAACTGATGTTTCACCAGACTGAGTTTGGGACCTTGTTCTATAATCATGTTCTTTGCACAGAGCACTGCCCTGGCAGACACCTCTCTCCCTCCCAGGAAGGACAAGGGATGCAAACACCTGACAGGAGACCCTGCCTACAGCCCATTTTGCAAAATGTCACAACAGAAGCACAAAAAATTGCTCCTGCACTTCAAATCAGGTGCCTTTGATGCCAATGACTGGAGCAGCACAAAGGCTGGAGAAATCTGAACTCTGAGCAATAAATTCCCCTATTTTCTTACAGGAAATCTTTGTGTGACAGAGTAATTTGCCCATGAGGCTCCAAGTAGGAAACAAGCCTGAAAAACATCAGCATCTGGGGATTTTAGCTGTCTTGGTCTAACTGGGAAAGCAGACAGGGAAACAAAGATGATTTACTTTTTTTGTTGATAAAAAAAGGACACCCAAGCAGAAAATCAGAGGAACCACCTTCCCAATAAGTTTTTTTTTTCTCTTCTTATACTATATTCATTTTCTTTTCCTATGTGTGTGATAGTTACAGGAAGCTAATTGAAGATGTTTTATAGTGCATGTCAGGAAATATTAATATCACCTTTTAATTACCATACAACACCCTGAGAGCTTTTACAAGATGTGTTGAGGGGGAGAGCTTTATAGAGAAAATGAGTAACAGAGCACCTTTCAGTACCTAAGGCCTTTGGAGTGCTGAGCAGAAAATTTAATTCCAAAAAAACCAATCAATATTTCTAACACAAATACATGGCTTCTAACCACTCTGAATTGTCCCTTATCTCTTAGTATTTTGTTTTTCTTAAATGGTCTCCCTGGAGACAAGAGATTGTGTGAGGTTCAGGGCTTTTCCTTAAAATAGAAGAAATTGTAAGTTTTTAACTCCTGGTGCCTATGAAGAAAAACCTGAACAACAACAAACCAGAAGCTGATTAAAAGAAGCCTCATGTTCTGCACTCTGTATTTATTGGCTCCATTCTCTCAGCTCATCTCATGTATTCGGACACCTGCCAGACAAGATAGGAATACTCATTGCAAATTACCAAAATGCAAAGTAAAATCAGTGTTTGGGCATTAGACTGGTAGAATTTGGATGAGTATTCCTGGGGTTTGTTGAGCAGGAGCCCTGGTGCTGGGGCTGCAGGGAGGAGCCAACCCCCTCAGCACACAGGTCACCCCTTGGTCACTGATTTCCAAGGACTTCGTGTCAGCCACGGCTACCAAACTCCTTGGTGCTGATGTGCCCTTAAACTTCATTCCTCCTGCAGAAGTTATTGCCACTGAGTGATTCCAATCCTGGCTCCCTGGCCTGGGCTCACTGCTCTGCCCCGTGGCATGGCTGTGATAATGACTGCTTCAGCTCCCCACAAAGAAATGTGTGTTTCTCTCTGTGTGGAGGGGGGAAAATAACATATTTTCCCAAGTGATCAGCAATCCACATGGATTTCTAATAATCAGAGGTTTCCTCTGGTCCAGCAGCATGTTGTAAAGCAAAGTTTATAATGTTGAAACAGCAATTGCTGGCAGATTTCTTCCTAATTTCTTGCCTAAGTGAAGTGCAGAGACCAATTTCCCATTTTACTGTTACCTTCAATAAAAATTAACATTTAACTTGTCAGAAGGAGCTATCTCTCATGCCAAGCAGTGTCACAATGTTGAAAACTCTGTGCTAGTATGTTTCTGTTAGCTTTTTTCCAGCAGCAGGGCAGTTCCCAGAATAAAAGAGCCAAGATTCAATTCCTTGTAATTATTGACAGATGAAAACGCATGTGCTTAACAAAAAGGCAGGCACAGAAGTACAGCCCAGGGCCAAGTTTAATGGTCTATTGGTGATAGTCTGCAACAAATGGACATTGGAGAGATCTGTGCACTGCCTGTGAAATGAATGAAAATGGCTTTTTAATTATGCATCAGCTCTAGAAGTTGTTTCAGCCAAGCCACTTTTAAGCCGGATGTTGGGAAGATCAAGACGGGAATTTTCGTCCTGGGAGCTCTTGGGTTTGGTTGCCACTGTCTTGCCACTTAGGCAAAGCCAAAGCCTTTTCTGGTGGTTACAGCTGAGGGGTTTGGACCTGCTGCCACTGCCACCCCAAGCAGATGAGCTTTTTGCTCCTCTCCTCCTCCTTGGCCATCCCTCTCCTCCATGGCTGTGAGGCTCCAAGGCCCCTGCAGCTCCACAAACTGCACTGCTCCTGGTCAAGTGGTTGTGTTGACTCTCAGGAAGGTCAGCTGGACATTCCCACTGTGGCCCACAATAACAACTGCTGGATTGAGGCCAGGTGCCCAAAGCTACCCCCCACACCAGGTTGCCCACCCTGCAGTGCCTGAGCTGGCTGTTTTAAATATACCAGAGATCTTTTGACACCGCAATTAGCGGCGTGCGAGCAACGTGGGTGGGATCCATCTCATCCAATTTCAGCTTCTCAACACAGAGGTGTCACCCATCTGGGCTTTCCCTGTCAGCAGCACAGGGAGGGAAGCACAGCCAGAGGGTGATTCATCACACAGTTGCAGGTTGGATTGGGTGAGCTGGCTCCTGGAGCAGGGGTAACTCCGCAGGTTGGGATGGGAGTCTAGACACCCAGCTGCAGCCAGACAGCCCATTCTGAGACTGAAGGCAGAGCAAACCCACCCCCTGTACCTGCTACAGAGGCAGGCACTGGGCTCAGTCAGGGGGCCTTCAATTAGCAAGATTCATAAATGTTGACAGGCACAATTGTCTGAGGGAATGTTTCTTGGCTTCTTCACGTCTTGGATTTGTACCCCCTTGCATCCCATTCCCCTGCTGACTCCATAGCACATGAACCAAACAGAGCCAAGGGTAAGAAACATTTGGATTGATAGGTACTGTGTTTCTGGACATTGCCTGACCCTGTCAGAAGGTTTGGCTTGCTAAAATATGGACTTTGAGAAGTCCACACTGATATCCACACTGATGGTGGGTTGGTGGATTAAGAGTTTCCTCCTTCATTTTCAACCCTTTCCATTTTTACAATCCTCAATATCAAATATTTCTGAAAGTATGATTTCATCTGTCTTCAATGGGAAGATTGATTCAAAGGAATCAGAACCAGGTCATATCCTGGGACCATTACTTGGGAAAAAGCTCTCTTTGACCTGAGCAAAGGGAATTAAGGAACTCAAGATTTGGTTCTTGTGAATAAACTGCAATGGAAACAACTGTGGTTGAACTAATGAGATAAAGATCACCCTCTCAGAGGGCTTTAAATCAAAAAGATTGTCTTAGTTTCTGTACAAGTGGGACTTCTTTGTATAAGCCCATTGACTTTTTGAGTAGTTTTGAGGGATTCTGTAGGTTTCTGAAGGATTTTCTCATACAAAACAAAGAAAAACAAGTCTCTGACAGCAAACTATTTAATCACTTTTCATCCAAAATCCTCAGTAAATCTCTATTTTAGGGGGAAAAATGTGGAAAAAACACAAAGCAACAACCAAACAGGGATAACTACAATTTAATCTAAATGCAATGACACCTTGTATAGACTTTTTCTTTCCAGTGGTTTGAAAAATTTGTCAAAACTGTAAGGTTTTGAGAAGTGCTCAGGTTTGACTGAAATCCACACCACTGAAGGAATGGTGAAACTCCAAATGACATGAAGAGGAACAGGATTAGGCCAAAACTGAGTATTTCTGAAAACCCCACACCACTATTCTTATCAGTAATGTCTGAAGGGAATGTGGCAGATGCTCACAATTCAGCTTCACTTCAGATGTAGATCCCAAACTTAACATAATGAACTTGATTAATTCCAAGAAAATATAATTAGGACATGTTTATAGGCATTAAGCCATTCTGATGAAAGAAATATTTTTCAGCCTTATGAAGAACAAGTCATAACAGACTAGTGCAGGTTTAAAAATCTCAATATGATTAATGAATTGGATTGTACTTCTATCCGTAAGCAGAACAGTAAATTAATTCACTGATGAATAGTAAGAGGACAAAAATTACCCAAACATCTTGTACCTTCAAGTGCAGTAAAACTTAGCAGCCCTACAGCACTTGAAGCAGTTTTTCATTTAAACCATGTTTAAATGTATATACCTTAAAAATTGAAGACATCCCTTTAAGCTGAATTAATTACATTGATAGAACTATATTTATAGCCTTCAGACCTCAAGGATGAAAATACTATTTCTATATTAGAGAATGATCTGGGCTTTCCAGATGTTATTTTGCAAGTTTTAGCCTTACCTCTGATAGTCTTAAGAAACAGACAGGCTGCTTAAGGCATTCTTCCTTGAAATCAGAGACAGCACAGCAGCCAGTCCAACACGGCGAGTGAAAAGCTCTGTAAAGTCTTTCCTGGGTTTAAAGCATTGCTTTGCATCTGGCCATTCAAAGGAAGCAATGGGACTTAGGGATTTTAAAGCTGGTCACTACAAAACCCAGTGAACGTCGCTTTCTGCAGTTGGCAGTGGGGAACAAAAGAAGAGCTACACTCCAACTGGTCTCAGGAATTCAGCCCAGACTTTGACAGACTTTCAAGGACTTAAAAGAGAGGAATGGGAAGGGAGAGCAGTTGGATGTGAGACATCCAAAGGACTTTCTGACCCGGAAGGATTTCTTTAAGCTGGAATGACCATTCTGCGGTAGGCTTTGACAAATGTGCTTAAATAAACAAGATGGGTAAAAGAAGTTACACTTTATACCATTTTCTGGAGACAAAAGGACAGCCCAGCTGGAAGAAAGACTATCTGTTAGTTTGTCATGGCTGATTCTCTTCAACTCACAGGCTTTGGTAATTGGGTGGGATTAAGAGGAGTTCAGTACATTCCTGATTTTTGTATAACGATGTTCATGATATACTTGGAAACTCTCACCATTTTACATGTTCAAAGCATTGTATAAACATCACTTAATTAATAGCTGCTAAGCAGGGCTTTATTCAGATGCTTCTGATATGCCTTTGAAGGGTACATAAGTACTTAGATTGTATACCTTGAAACAATTTGATACATTTGTTCCTTTTAATTAAGCTTTTCCATGTTTACATACATGATACAAGGTCACAAAACATGATTGCACAGGTGCTGAAATGGAGAGGAATCACGGGGGCCCAGGGGGATACAGAGAGCTGGAATGGGATGAAGCTGGGGAGGAAAAGTAGACAGGTATCAGACAGTGTTTGCTACTGACTGAAAGCTGGAGGACTCCTGGGCGTGCTCTGCTCTGTATTTATGGCAGGAGATGTGCTGGCCAGAGCCACGCATGAGAAAGAGCGAGGGAAGCAAGGGAATTTCAGACACACGTCCCAGAAATGCCGTGGAAATATAAGTTCCAGTCCAAAGGACATCAAAGTCAATGGAAAGATTCCTACTGAATGCAGAGAGCTCTGGATCCCAGGTTTCCCAAGGGAAATTGTGAAGGTGTCATTTCTGGCTCATTTTAAAATTGAAAAAGATGCAAAAAAACCTGCAGAGGAGTAGTCTGCACTTAGAGGGGTCACAAGCAGTGTCTGAATTCTGCTCTTGCACAGCCCAGTGATCAAGTAGCTGGTCCATCTCAGCCTTCCTTCTTGATTTTTAATTTTTTCATTAAAACTGAGTTAGATGCACTGAAGTCCAAACAGAGCTACTAACCTAGTAATAACCTAGTAACAGCTGATAAAATCAGTTATTTCCAAATATTGGTCATAAAAGGCTATTACAGCAGACAGAGCAAATGGTCTGAGAACAATGAATATTGCCTGTAAGTGTAGTCCTTAAATAATGATACCAAGGCCACATCTATCACAAAAGAAGACAATTCTACTGCTGTCTTTTGTCTGCCATTGTCTTCTGCATTTGGTTCACTGAACAAGAGAGGGAAGTTTACATGGTTGTTAGAAATGACTGGAAATGCCCAGGGACTGTGGTCTTTACTCTAGATCTTAATTCTTCCCATAACATATTTTTCAGAGATAATCTGATTTAGGGAGGAGACATAGTTTTGTCTCCAGTGTTTCCCCAGAGCTTTTGACCTCTTCAGCTCCTGGATTCCACCCCTCTGACCACCATAAATATGAAGATTATCCACTGAGTGTGGTGGTGTATTTAGCCACGCTCATTTACAAAGCTTTTTTCCACCCTGTTCCCAGTTTCCATCATTCCCTCTGATCTTTTTCCTATACTGAAATATCTTCCCGAGTTATTTTTTTCCTCCTGTCTGTCCAGCAATCCCCCAAAGTCTGCCCTCATACACTTACCATGGGAGTTTCTGTAGGACACTCAACTTACTAAAATGCGTGGAATTTCTTGGTCCTACTAGTTAGAACATGATTTGGTCTTCATTCAAAGTGAAAGGCAAATATTTGTCTGGCAAGGTGACTCTGAGCATTTACTACGTGTTACTTATCCAGTTGAGTCTTGGCAGTTCTCCCTACCTCGCACAGACTGACTCTCCTCTCTCTAGCTTTTTGTGCTCAAGTAAAGCTCCTCCTGACTCTGCTCTGCTGCTGAGACAAGCACTGCTAATTTCCATTCTCTCAGTGTGGGGTGGAACACTGCATTCCCATTCATGCCTTCCCCAGATGAAGCACAAATATCTCTACCCACGAAAATAAATGTGTCAAAGAGCACGACTGGCCCAGGCAGGACAGTGTGGAGCCCATAAAAATGCTGTACTGGATAGGCAAAACCAAAGTCCTAAAATGGGATAAACTTTCATCTTGCTCTTCACGAGGGTAGAGCAGCCATTTCTCTCTGTGGGATCTCGCATGGAGAAATCAGTTCTCGTGAACGTTTCACTCCCTCCACCCTGGTGAAGGACACTTGCTGGCATGTTTCCAACCATGCTAGAAGATTACTGAAGCCTCCTGGAGGAGAGCCAAGCCATGTCACATCCATGGGGCCCACTTTGCATTTTTGGCTTGTATGTGATTTTTGTTTTCAGCTATGGTGGATAAAGTTTTTAAGTGTATGATTCATTGGTGCTCTGTGTCAAGCCTACAAATCTTTGCTTCTGAAAGCTTTCCCTTGCTCCTAAATTATATGCCAGCCAAGGCTAGAAAGACAGAATTGTCATTCAGAGGCTTGCATATGGCTCAAGTGAAAATTGCTTAGTAGGGGGTGATGTGACTTTATGATACCTATGCTGTCAGCTGAGGAGGGCTTTTTATAGTTAAATGTGATGACAACTGCACCCTATTTATACCAATGAACTTAGGCATATCAAAATAGTAACATCAAGAGGAATATCCTGAGCAAAGAAATTCACACTGCTCAGTTTACGCTTTAAAATAAATATTTCTCTAGCTTACAATCAATCACTGGCTACCAACATTGCACAAGTATTTTGTGGCTTTGACTCCACCCTGAAAACAAGAGGAGGTTTGGGGCTTGGCTCATTCAGGTTTATGGGACTTGTGGATATAGGTTGCCATCCCTGCAAACAAACATCCAGGGTACCCCTGGACATTTCACTCTGTCTCCAGGGCAACTTGGGCAGCAAACAACCAGTAAGGGAAGAAAACTTGTAATTTCATGGTTTGCATTGCTCTTACCATTATTATTATTGTTGCTATGAAGGGTGTGCAGTGCCTCTGTCCTCCAAAATGCTGGAGTGTCCTTTTGAAGCCAGGACAAGCCATTTTCCCCAGCTGAGTGCAGGCTGGAAGGAGTGTAGCTGGGAGCCAGGCATCCCTTTGTACCGTGGAATTTTTGGGGGTGCCCTTAGGCCATGCCGAAAGGAGAAGCAGCATTCCCCAGCTCTCAGCTTTCACCCCCCTCCTGAGAGGCTCTGAGCAGCTGAGCACAGAGCAGCAGGGCAGGGATTTTAGACACAATCCATTTGATGGAGTGGGCAGGCTGGCAGGACCAGCACACTGCTGCCCCTGGTCCCCAGGAGTCTCCCACTGCTCAGCCCACTCAGCTCCAGCTGCGGGAAGATTCACCTTCAGAGGGTGGGCAAGGCTTGCCAGCATTGCTGAAACAAAATTCAGCTTTTAATAGTCACATTTGCTCTTGTGCACCCTGTGGTATGATTACCAGAATTCAGTCTGCTCCCAAATCCCCTTTCCCACCAGTTCCCACAGCTTTGGAACAGTTTAGAGGTCACTCTGCATTTTGCTCTATAGCCCTAATTACTACTCAGCACTATAATTGATACGTTAAAGCCTATTAAAGTATGGAGCAGAGCCACTGCTTTACAGTCACTGCACTTGTAATGCCAAAAATCACTTACAGTTTGTTTCTGTGCTTCATTTCAGCTACTTTTAAATAAATGTCTCTCCCCAGGACCTGGACGATGCGAAAGGGATTTAGTCTCAGAGTGTGAAAGTTGCAGCCTGCAGCACCAGAAAAATAAAGCGTTCTTACAAAGCTATTCAAATGGATTTCCCTCACTGATTGCTTCAGCCAAAAGTAAATTATAAGCCAGACATTATCAAAGAAAATCACTGTAGCACATTCCAGTTCATTTCACTGTACAGCAAGGATTTGAATGCAGAGGTGCAGGCCCTCGGTCACATTTTCATATTTGCTAGGAGAACTCACACACCAGAGCAAACTTTATTTATACATGTGTGCTTAAACTATCACTTCTGTTATTTATTATGGCAGAGGATGCCTTCAGGACATTCTTGAGGGGATGAGCTGTCTGGCATGCATATAAAAATGAAGCAGCAAAATCAAGTACAATTAAACTTAGCAGAACTATTAAAAGCCTTAGACACCCAGCAGTCAGGCAGGGCTACTGCAGGACAATTCTAAAAGCTCATGAATACAAGATAAGAGGGGAGGGGGCTGCCAAATGCCAAGGTGGAATGTGTGCTCTTGCATATAATTTCAAAAGAAACACTGGGAAACAGAGGGAAAGCAAGAGAGCTCAAACTGTGCCTTGTGTCAGGACAACTTGTGTCAGAGCAAAGAACAAGGAGAAAATACAAATGCTGAGATAAATATAGCTGCAGTTTATTAGAGAACAGCGTTCTCAAAATCCAGGAAATAGAGGGATTTCTCCAGGAAAATTCCACAAATACAGAAGGAATCAAGCAGACTCTACCTGTTTCAAGAGAATTAAATGCTCTGCAGCTAAGACCATGCTGGGAAAACCAAGTCAAACTGAACTGTTTATAAGGCCTTTTAAGAAATAGTTTGGCCAAAATTTCAAAGGCATCTCAAAAGTCACTGGGCGCTTCTATTCAGGCATAGAAATAGGCACACACAGGCTCACAGAGTGTGTTCTGCCATAAGGTTTGTTTCTTCCATCTGAGACCTTTGAGGGGCATTACAGACATGGAAATAAATCCCCTCCATTTGCCCCACAATGAGACTGCCAGATGCTCCAGGGAACATGTGGACTTGTCTTCCCTGCCTCAGGACAAACGTGGACTGACACCCCACAGACCCAGAGCTTCAGAGGAGCTCAGCTACCTGCCTTGTAACAGCATCTGCTTGGATTTCTCCAGTGCCACACTCAAGACAGACAGAGACAGAGGGGACAGAGAGAAATTAATATCTAAAATCAGTGGGGGACTAAGGAGTCTGATACTTGAGACAGCAGGAGGCTGGACTTCCCAGCACTGTGTGACTCAATTCCTGTAGCTCCACATTTCCCATGGGGTTCAGCACATGGGAATCTGCTTCATCTTTCAACCATGACCTGGATTTGGCCATCATGGAGGAGAATCTGGGATGTGCAAAAGTTCTCCATGAGCTGCACCTCGTACAGCACAGGGAACTGCCCCACTCAGAGCCAGCAGTGGCACCAAAGTGGCAGCCACTGAGGAAGGACCCCTTTGAAAAGGAGAAGCCCCGTGGAGGAGGGAGGGCATGTGAGGGATGTGTGGAGCCAGGGCTGTCATGTCCCATTTGGGGGGTCACTTGAGTGAGGACACAGCAGTTGGACACCACCCTCCTCCCTGCCCAGCCCTCAGCAGATTCCTCCTCTTTACCATTTCTCTCCTCAGTGTTTGCTGATGCAGTGTGGGCCACAGGCTTGGATTTAACCTGACAGGACATTCCCAGTGACAAAATGGTGTCCAAACAACCTCAGCCTCCTTAGATCTGACTGTGTTCCAGATGTGACCCTCCACAGCTGTCCTACATATCCAAACTCTGCATATCACACTCACATCTCTGATAAGGAACCAGCTGCTTCTGCAGCTCTTACCTTTGGCTGGAACCAGGACATTATGGCAGTTTGGCTCTCACTGAATTCTCCCTACCCCTGGCATACTTGGGACAGGGTCTGACTGCTCCCCCATCCTCTGAAAGGAGAGGATTTTATTCTGAATCTGTGAGAAGAAGAGGCAGATCTCTGCTGGTGGGATGCAGCCCAGCTTCCTGAAGATGAACATTGATAGTGTTTGAATCCCCAACTCTCAGCTTGCTGGGAGCTGCCACCATAGCTCTGGGAGAGCACTGGACTGACAAACTGCAGTGCTTGCCTCATCCATCACCCTGCTACACAGGAGCTCTGAGCCTGCCCCAGCCAAAGTCAATAAAGTGCCACGAAGACTCAGGATAAATTTCAGCAGGAACAGCAGTAATTGTGTCTGTCACCCTCTGGAGATGTAGAAAAATCAAAACCCTCTGACACTGCTCAAGGACCTTTAAGCTGCAGGGCCATGGAAAATCCTCAAGTTGGATGAGATTGTCCCAAGGAGCTACTGCAGAGCCAGTGGGCAGGAGCTCCAAACAATTTGTTCCATTTGAGATAGACTGAGAGACTTTTCCATGATTACTTCCAAACCGGACAAGAACAAGTCTTTTCCTGCCATCTGAAATACATCCTACTACTGTAATACCGGTTTTAGGAAAGAAAGGGGAAAAAAAGAAACCTATTTTAAAAATTACTGCAGTTAAGCTGTGCCCAGGAAACCCTGCGGAAAACAAATTTTGCCATGTGAGCACTGGAACATAGATGGGTGCTTTTAACCAAGAAGATGATTGTTGTGCTAAGCTGCCTCCCTTTGTGCTCCTCAAACGAGCTATGGATTGCAAAATTAGTGGTTAATAATAAAATGTCAAAGGGTGAAGGAAGTGCAGGTTCCCCCACATAGCTCGGCCCCTGTTTGGGAGTTTCCGAGCAGTTTTCCACATCCATTTGCTATTCAGCCATGCTGCCAAAAAGGCCAATAAATGGAGCAGTCATAGCCTTGCTTTCTGTGCTATTCATCCCCGGCCCCTCCACGTCGGGCAGGCGCAGCTCATTCATCTCTCGAGGCCACCAAACAGAAGCGGGTGCTGAAGGCATCCGGCCCCCGCTGACTTGGCTCAGGTCTGCCCCACCATCAGGGTCTCCACACACCACTGCTGGCCCTTGGAGCTGCTCAGCCCATGAAATCCGTGCTCCTTTCTCCCCACTAATGAAACAGAACCGCAATTGTCAAGGAAAAGCTCGCGGTGATCTAATAGGTCACTCCTATCTTTAACTTCTGTCGTTCAAAATAGAAGGAAATAATTTTCGAATCGTTTGAAAGTTCGCATTGTGAGCAAAATAAAGCAAAGTTCACCAATCCTTCAGTGGCTTTGTGAGTTTTTCCTCTTATGGGTATTTAAAGAAATCAGATGTGACAATTCTGGATAATTAAATTCTTTAAGAAAGGTCAAAAAGTTCCCTAAAATAGAGAAAATATAATGTTTCCAAAAGGCTGCTAAATCCTTTCCAGTAGATTTTGAAATAATAATAATTTTTTTTTTAAAAGCCCTCTGTTTCTCTGCCAAATGCCACCAAACAAATCTGTATTAAAGCCAGAATTCTCTCATACAGGCTAGTGCTGCACACTAGAAAGATAAGTTTCCTGATCTGAAAATTAATCTGAGTCATGTCTGCATTTTAGCATTTGTGAGGAGCACTTTTGTAGTACTGCTAATTCCCTGATTAGTCTGACAGGACTTTTTTTCCCCCAGATAAAGGGATTCTGTAACACAGCAGACATTACCACATTGTCTTTGTGCTGTTGTAACTGCAGAGGGGAGGAATTGCAGGCTGGGATTTTCAAGGGCACATCAGCAGTTGGGTTCCAGCTGAAACTCCACAGAACTGGGCACCCACCCCGGCCTGTAACCATCAAGTTCCAGCTCTCCAAAATGTACAGCAAGGATTTCAGCCCATTCTGGCACAGATTCCTGAGCTAACCTCACCTCTTACGTTAATAATATCAAGATTTTCCTTCTCCAGCAGAGATTGGGCTGGATGAAATTCAGCTCTGGCTTGCTAAACCCTATTTTGAGAGCTCACATGAGACTCTCCTCCTAGAAGAGCGAAGAGAGTCTTTTCAGCCTCTGGCTATCGTGCATATCACAGCAGGTGAAAGCATTGTCTACAGCCCCTTCCTCGTTTTCCGTGCAAACCTTCACTGCATCATTTCTCTGGAGGCTTAAGGAATGGTGAGGGGTGGGAGAAGGGAGGAGGACAAAAGGACAGTCTATCTACACATGCTTTGGACAAGTTTTAGTGTTGGCACCTCAAAACTTAATGTTCTTGTTTGTGTGAGCACCTCCATGGGGAATAGACAAACTGGGAATGCAGTGGACCAGTGACACCACTTCTCTTCGTGCTAACTTCTTACAGTGTCAGTCCTGGAAAAACAAAATAAAAACAGAAATGTTCAGCCCTGGGTCAAAAGCAGCTCTGTCCTTAGGGCTACACCATCATGTTGTGTCCTGGTCATCCAAATGTGGCTGACATCACTGGAGAAAAATGAAAAATTAGAACAAAAGACACAGGCAGACCTATCCCCACACATGGGAAGGGTAAGTGAGCTCAGCTGTCTCCAAACACTGATTATTGCTACAACTTTCTGAAAGCTGATGGTCGCTAAGGGCATTGAGCAACGTGGTGTCTCCTTTGCAACACAGCATCTCTGGAGCAAGGGCTGAGTTTGGGGCTGCAGCCAGCTGAGGTCTGCTCACTGCTCTCCCCAGTACCCACTCACTCCTCTCAGCAGTACCCACTTTCTGCTCTCCCCATTACCCATTTCCTGCTCTCACCATTAACCACTCACTTCTCTCACCAGTACCCACTCACTGCTCTCACCAGTACCCACTCTCT